>PNEQ01000009.1:24505-69993 GCA_003012365.1 Medauroidea extradentata
TCTCTCTCTCTCTCTCTCTCTCTCTCTCTCTCTCTCTCTCTCTCTCTCTCTCTCTCTCTCTCTCTCTCTCTCTCTCTCTCTCTCTCTCTCTCTCTCTCTCTCTCTCTCTCTCTCTCTCTATCTCTAAATCTCATCACATTTATCTTTCCAAATCTCCCCATACAGCTCTCTTTGAATCCTGCTGTAGAGCTCTTTCAATCACATGATCTTTCTCTCCTAATCTCGAAGTACCTCTCTCTCTCCTAATACTGAAGTATCTCTCTCTACTAATCCAGGAATATCTCTCTCTCTCCCTCTCAATCTCGACACATATATCACTCTCTCTAAATTTCTAAGAATTTTCTCTCAAAAGCTCAACATCCCTCTTCTATTCTCACTGTATTTCTGCCTCTCCAAACCTACCTGCATCACTCTCCAAATTTCACCATACCTCTCTCCAAAATTCCATACCTCTTTCCCAAAGCTAGGGAAACTCCTTTGAAAATGGAGCTTAACTCAACTCAAGTTCCTTTAAAATAAAATTAGCTAAACTCCAGTAAATGTTCACTTAGGAGGAAGGACCTAGTTTACATTAAAAACTCATTTTTTGTGGAGCTCAGCTCATTTCAAGTTCCTTTCAAAGATTCTGTTAGCATTATTTAAAAAAAAATCACACATAGAAATATACATGCCATGAGGCCTCTTAATATCTCTTACCGCCTCAGAAAACATAAACACAGTGAGGTCGTAATTTTGCTTGGCTAAATGGCTTGCCTAAAAATGCAGATACTTCATTTTTTGTATCACTACTGTTACTGGGCATTCTTAGTCAACTGTACATTTGTTTAACATCTCGTAAAATTAAATTTGTCGAAATAAACATAATTTAGGCTTTATCTTTTTGAACAATATCTAACATGTCTTCAAAAGGAATGAAGTCAAGTTTTACCCTACTACCTTCAACAATGAATCTATTGTACAATCCTGGTATACCCGACCGACACAACAGTGTATAATTTTAATAAGCACTATACTATAGCTAATTGAATAAAGAAGACAAATAAGAATGTCAATTCTTTAAACATTTAACTCAGTGTGTATCAGCATATTCATTGGGCTGCTCTTAGACAACAATAAAGTCTTTCCGATGCACAAATTACAAGTGACCACATAATTTCCTGCCACTGATAAATTTAAGCATTTGAAAAATGCTCTATATGCCAGCCACTGCAAGATGAGTTGATCTGATTTCATCGTCGTAGCTTCTCAATAAAATGCAGACACAGAAATGGTACACGTATTGTGAACTATAATGGGTAGAGGTGGAGGGGGATACCGTATTTCACCGCATAATCATCACATATTTCTTCCCAAATTTAATGCAAAAAATTGTAGGTGCGACCATTACTCGAGGAAAATATCAGTGGTAATTTTTTTTTAAACTAACATTTTTTGTCACTCACCTATTTATAAAGTCAGTAATTTTGGCGGAAATATTAACGTATGAATCCTGAAACACAAAATTTATACAATACTAGACCTTGGAGGTTATGTTGTTTTTATTGGGAAACCTAATTTTGTGCATTATTAAATATGTATATTTGGTGGGAACACATTTCGTGGTGTTGGAAAAGTCCACACGCGAGACAAACACACAATATGGCGAACTGTTAAAACTAGTAGCTCTACGATGTTCCTCTTTCATTCCAGCTGAATATTTTGGTACTAACTACAATAGATTCTTGCGGCAACCATTTTTTCTAATAGTGTTGTACTTTGTACTTGAAAATAGTTAACATCTCTGGTGCAGAAACATAAACAAAACATTGCGGTGCGACGATAATGTGATGAAAGCATTTTTACCATTTCTGTCATCTTAAAAATTATATGCTACTATTATGCAATGGAGACGATTGTGCGATGAAATACAGTATGCACGCGCATGAGAGCTGAGCAATTAGCGGGCTAATAAAGTAAACATAAATAGAGAGATAGAGAGAGTGTGTGTCTATACACGTGACGTGTGTGTGGTCTACGCACAGAACCTAGCGTGAGAGAGACAGAGTACCGTAAAGATAAAAGAGAGTTGTTTACCTTACCATCTCACACTCGAGAAGCGTTAAAAGTAATTCACTCATTCGAGCTGACGCTACAAATAAAAGAGCTTAGCTCCAACAAAAACTACTAAATAATAAACGAGCTTAGCTCTGCAAAAACTACTAAATAATAAACGAGCTTAGCTCCGCAAAAACTACAAAAAAAGGAGCTCGCTACTAGGGGTGTGCAAATAGTGGTTTTAATGTTTTGAATAGTTTTCAAATGAATATTAATTTTTTCGAATAATTTTTTAATATTTTTCGAATAGTGGTTCTTCAAATTTTTGTATACATTTGCCAGTGCATAAGCTTGCATTTACTAGGAGATATAGAAATGCACTTTGCTTTATTATTTAAGCATAAAAATTTAGCAGTTTTTACTTTGAAAACCTTGTTTCTGCTACATTTTACCTGTTCTTACAGCAATATACTATTTTTTTCTCAGTTTTCTTCTTTTATAATGTTTGTGAGAAATCTGTTTTTGTAGACAAGTACTTATTACAGGTGGCACTGCTGATCTAGTTTATTTCTTCCGTACATGTATAAAGATTTAAAAAAAAAAAAAATACGTAATATTTTTTGAAGAATTTAACAACACAAATTTGAAAGCTAAATTAATATGTAATAAGTTATTATAATACCTACTACGAAACATTAGAGCTTTGTGTGTAGGAAACAATATACTGTTAATAACTATAATCATATTTCAAATTAATTTTGGTAATTTAACAGGTTTACTTCTTGTGTGTTTCACATTTGGAAACATTCGTAGAGTAGCTGCATAAAAATTCTGAACATATTCAACCTGCTAATTATACAATCAAATAAAAGTAGGTCTATCAGTGTTAAAATAAAGTTTAACCATAATACACTCACATTAACTACTTCGTTCATGGCCTTGCTTACTTACAAAAATGTTTACAAGCTCACAATAATATTGATGCATAAAGATCTAGCATGAACCGATGTAATTTCACCCCAACGAATAACTCGAATCCGCACATTCGTCTCGTTAAATTCCGAATTCCAGACTACACAAACAGCTGTAAATGATGTTTCCCCATGTTTTGGCCATTTTAATTCGTGTTCCCAGTCTTTGCAACATCTGTAAGAATTCACAATATTTTTCGCTTCTTTATTTAACGAAAATAGTTAAGAGCTATTAACTTACCCGCAGCAAACATTTTACGTAAATATACAGCACTGCGTTAAAAGTAAACAGAGTAAAACACCTTGTCATAGATGTATGCAATGTAATTGGCAGACAAACTATCGCTGTTGCGATCGCGGTGATCACTGTCTTATGACGGTGACGTGACCACCACTGCCGCCATCTTGTGTATATTGAGATGTTACGTTAGCACGTATTGCTACGCTTTGAGTGCCAAGTAATCGATGACGAGTATCTGCGCGAGTATATCTATGGCCACCAATGTGACGCCACACATGAATATGTAAATATTTACGTTGAAAACTTACATGAATGTCAATTCTTTCTGGTATATTTATTTTAACCTTCTATTAACATTTAAATGTCTGCAAAAACTGGAAAATCCATTAAATAATGTTACGCTTGTACGTAAAAATAGCCCCGTTACCCGCTCATATAATTTTAAGACATTGTTCAAAATTCACTATTCGAAATTGCTCAAATACTTCGAAATTTGGGAATCTGGTATTCGTTTTTCGAATACGAATAGTACAGATTAACTATTGGAAAAATATTCAAAATTTTGAATATTCGCACACTCCTACTCGCTACAAGGAGCGCGCTCCTTCCGACATTTGTTTTTTCCCAAAAGATTACTGTATCTCTCTCTCCAAATTTCAATGTATCTTTTATCCTCCAAATCTCTAAAACGCAAACTTTTCCCCTTTCTTTTTCAAATGATTTAGGGGGCACACAACTCCGCATAATTGTCCAGCTCATTTGTAAAAAAATTAAATAAAAACTAAACAACCTGACCACTAAACTAATTTGATAAAGGCCATCCTGATATAGAACTGACTGTAAAATGAGACACAGGTTTCTTGTTAGCCTAAGCTTAGTGTTTGTGGAGCTCACGTTTATGAAAGAAGCAACCCATCTAGAAATTGGGTGTTAATAAGGTGATGGATGGCTCGTAAAATGCTTAAATGTTGCAGTTTTTGTGTAGTTGTAGAGGTATTCTGGAGCTTTTATCCGTTTGCCAAATTCATGGTCATGATGGTTAAATACTCAAGAGTCGCCTTTTGAAAAGTTTAAGTTTGATGGTTTCTTCAGATGGCGCCACGGCTAACGACCATTATATTTTGCCGACCTATATTCGCCGTGATAAGTTGGCAAGGGGCTACTCCTTGTCACAATTCACATTCGACACAGCGCGAGTAGCCACAGCGTTACATTATGTGGACGTAAGTAGGTCCGAAAACACACAGTTTCTGCACTGCAGTTCGCAATAGATGATGTATGGTTGATAGCACACGGGCAGGATCATGTTGCTGTGGGGCATTATTTGCACCAGTCCGTAACATGTTACTACAACACACACTACGCCATTAACACAGACTGCTGTAATGATGCTCCACAGCAACACGATCCTGCCCACGCGCTATCAACCATATGTCATATATTGTGAACTGTAGGTATGTTTTTCGACCTATGTCCACGTAACATTTTTTGTTCCTCTACATGTGAAGATTGTTTCCCCAGAACATTGATATGGAATTTTGCAACATCCTGTATAGGCCAAGGAAAGGTAACTGACAATGTTATAAACATATCATGAGGACTGGGGAATGGCATATGCTACGGCTGTATCTGGCAGCCAAGGTGGATCAGCACCATGGTCAATGGTTGTACACCTAACTTTACCTTCACGTATGTCAAAGATGCAGAAATAATTTTGGTGGTGGAATTTTGAGCACTTCTTCAGTCATCTCACACCGTCACATCTGAGCCCACATCTAGCAGGCACCTTAGTTACAGGCTGCTAATCTTGGCGTTGCTAAGCATCGACCAAGGCCCAGTGCCACACACCAGTACCCTTCCCATTAGAATACACATTAAACCAACGACAATGACACAGGGTTCTCTAAGCTACCAATTATGGAAGACAGATCTAGGCAAAACAATTTATATAACATAAGTCATCATACAAAGCTTAACAGTTTCACACGTATTCTCCACTGAGAAGTTGATACAGAATTACAATAAAAGATTAAGAGAGAAATACTAAGCTGCTGTGACCGACACACGCGCGCCACTTTATTCCATTAAAAAATAAGGACAAATCCCTAGTTGTACAGGGCTCGCGGCCGCGACAGCACACCCTCGACGTGTCATCAACGCAAACAAACAATTAACCAAACCTAACTGAAAAAACACGAAAAAACGAGAACACAAAACTCCAACAAAAGGAACTTACCGATGACACGGCTCAGGTGTGGCACTGCGGTCACAAGCTAAACACAACCGCCCACAGTCGGGCCCGGTAGAAGACTGATTGTCTCGCAGACGGGAGCGTCTGAGCTGGGCACGGAAGGGAGAAGTGGGGGGAGGAGGGAAGAGCGAACATGAGCGCATCCGACGGCGGCCGAGCACGGCCGAAGTCCGGGCGGGAAGTTCAAATCATTAAGCGCACAGGGCACAAGCACCAAGTTCCTCCAAGGCAACCTCACTACCAGTCCAAGATATGTAAATTTAATAAATCTTCAAGTGTGGTGAACCAGAGTCGTCAACTCCCGGTACACATCTTATAGTTATTTCTGGAACATTTATTAATTTTTTTCAGGGAAACTAATTTCATGGCATATATTACACAAAAATATTTTCTAGTAAAGTTAAATTTCACAACACTGTGGTTTAAGCTTATAACCATGTGAAATACTCAGTCCACATATTACAACACGTATATGCTGGTATTAAGAAAACTAAACCGACAAGGTTCTGGACAATATTCCTTATTGAAAAAGTGTGTTAATATAACAAGCACATTCTAGCAAAAAGAATATTAAGGGAGGTCCACGAAAATTCAGATCAAAATAGTATTTTTGGTAAAATACTGAAAAAAGCTTCAAGTTTACGTATGATTATGTTGGCGATTATAAGATTTATTGAGCTAGTTAACCCGTAAAGCAAACAACCTTCCAACCCTCCCCCCTTCACAAAACAATAGGGGTGACCATCCCTTTGTAGCATAAAATTACTTACAAGCCAGGTTTTGTTAACATTTTGTGTTTTCAATTTGAGCAGAGCATTGTAAGGAACAAAAAGTTCCTCTTGTTGCATTACATCCTGTTTACCTGTAAGTCCTCCACTAATCTTTACTGCTTATTTTCTCACAGCCAAAAATAGTAAAAACTGTTATTTTGCAGTTATTTTTAGGACACTCATGGTCTCTCTCCAACAGGGTGGAGTGGTGATGGAGAGTCATTCTCACCCTGATACCATACCCGCCAGGTTTCACAAGACCTTACAAGATGGTCAGAGAAACCAGGTCCGTCAATTAGGAACATACTGTGCATGCTGCCCCATTTCTGAGGTCACTAGAATTGCCAAGGACAATTTGACGCCAATTACAAAAACCAGCTCTGCGACGAAACATGCATTTGATGGAATTTTACATCAAAGTATGAGACTATCACAAAGAATAAGTGAACAGAACAATGGATTAGGTCAATTATCTACAAGACGTGGTTGAATGGTCAACAAGATTAATATTATTGTGGGGTCCTCCTCCTCCTCCTCCACCACCACAACCACCACCACCACTGCCGCCGCCACAACTAGTATTACTGGTGGTGGTACAGATGATGGTGGTGATGATAGCGGTGGTAGAAGTATTCCCGTTGTTGACAACATAACAAACATGAAAGTATGTGTCACAGTTTTTAAATTTAAACATTACAGGCATAATTTATTTGACATATTGTACAGTTTTATTTTAATATAATTTAAGATGAGACTAAAAGCTGTTCTGTTAATACGTAACTGAATCAATGTACTTTTCTATATTTTGTGGTAGGAAAAAAATTCATTTTTTTAATGAAGCGCTTTGTTTCCCTAGATCATGAATATCCCCTGGCTGAAAACTGTTAACGCAATTTCGCCAAACGGACGGCAAGTCACTTGTCACACACGAACACGGCATGTACTATATCATGCTCTAGTGTAACTGGCGATGACCAAACACAACCCGACCATGTGTAAAAAACCACAATACTTTGAGTGCATAGGTTAAGATGGTCGAACATAAGAGGTCAAATCCAGCGACACTGGAAATATTTACGCATTTTTGTTGTAAACCGGCTGGTCATTAGATCACAACAAATTGTTCACCATGCAAAAATGTTTTTTCTATAAACAATGTACACATCGGTTGCAGGGAGAAGTTTGTAAATGAATGAATGAAATGAAAAATAAAAATAAAATGAACTGAGAAAGCTAAGTTATACTTTATACGTAGCTTCATTGATTGAGATAAAGAACAGATTCCATTATTCTTCACACAGCTATAGGACTCTGTATTTTGAAGTTGTAAAAAATTCCCTACGTAACCTAAGCATTTTGGCACAATCAGCTAGTCACCATGAGAGTCGTTGCAGAAGTATTTCACTTGTTTATGTAATCTATGGTATTGTGAATGTGTAACAGTAACATAAATTTATGATTATTATAGTGTACATATGACTGTATAGAATATACTGTTGTTATAATTAGCAGCACTTGTATTATGAAAAAAAAGTATGTAACTATTATAATAGTGAACTTCCGAGTATCCTCAACTCATTGAAATTAAAAAGGAAAACATTCCTTCCACTTTGAATTCATATAACTTTCTGTACATAAAAGGTATTATGTTTTTCAGGTAATGTTATATTTCCTCTAGTCCTAATAAACAAATGCTTAATTGCAAGACTTTCCATTCAACCTTTGTTTTAATGTAAATACAGTTTTTCCCATTTTCCAAAAAGTAGGCCAAAGTGGAATCTTTACCATCATCACACACTTTCAATTATGCAAATTTCAGCAGCACGGAATGTTAAGCTCGCCAAAATATCAGTATGCCATGTACTTATTTCGCTAATAAATAAATATTGTATGGGGGATGCACCCAAGGGCAGGGATAACTCCAAACTGGTTGATGGCATTCTGATTTTGGGCCTGTAGGCTGCCATCATCTCTGCAGTGTGAGAACGGAATGAGACCCTGCAAGGGAACATTGCCGGAGTAAAAGGGCGGAGGAAATGGGAGTTCTCTGAGAAATCTTCCCAACCAGCGATATCACCCGACACAGTTCCCACTTGCGAAAAACTGGGGTTGTAACCCATAGGGGATCGAACCTGGCAGAAACTTTGCCACAATGGGATGATATGGTCCTGACCACTAAACCATCGCGGTCCCCATTAACGTCGCTGAATGAAAGAAACAAAATGCTGTGAAATGACAACTGTGCTACCAGTGTATTGTGTTTGGTATCTGTAATTTGATGGCGGATATTTAGAAATTACTTCCATACCATACAAATGTCCTCCGCTAAAGATGTCTTTGAGGTCTACTACACATGGGAAACAAGGCCAAGTGATTATGCACAAACATACGACAAGTTGAATTCACTAGGAAGTAACCCTGTACGTGTAGGAATAGGACAAATGTAGTTTGTTACAACTGCGACAGATGGCAGCATTGTTCTGAATGTGCTAAAGAGAAGTGGTGGATGCACGTCGAGAGTAGTGCTTGACCTTAAGCGTTAATCTGTGAAGTAGCCTACCGGTGCATAAGATGGAACGTTATACGTGGGCCGAAAAACAGACATGTAGTTCGGGCCCTTAGTGTATTCCGTATGCTCCTTCGTGAAGAAAGCAAGAGATATATTTTGTGTTCCTATATGTCCCGTTATCAAAATGTCTTGGTGCCACTTCACAATGATGTCATTTCAAAATGGCGGCCATTTCAAAATAGTCACAATTGCATTCATAAAATGGGTTGTATCTTGGATACCCTTTATCCGATTTTCATTTAGTTTTTCTTATCAGAGAGCTCTTCTAACTCACCTAAATTTATTTCTCTAGAATATTCCTCATAAACCTTATAGTTTCCCCACAAATTTTAAAAAAGTGAAATTTCAAGAATTTTATTTTTAAATATTTTCTCCCTATGTAAAAGCAAAGCAGAAATGGGCAGTAAGAGTCCTAATGAAAGTTAAAGATAATTTTTAAGCTTTAATTTGATATAGTACACAAGGATATTGTTGTGTTTAATTGCAGCATAATAAGTGAAATAATCCGAGAAAGGGTATGTCTGTTCGGTGAAATATGGCACAAATGTTTATTATTTTTCTTTATTGATTCTCTCTCTCTCTCTCTGACCTATGGTTTTTGTTGACAAAAATTCTCTAAGGTACTTTATTTAATATTTTTTCTTAATTTGTGTTGCAGGTAAATGATTGAGTAAAGTATCATGGAGAATGTGAAGGCAGTTGCTAAGCTCGACCTGCCACCCTCTGCTAAGAGACGCCGTACTTCAGGAACAACATGGACGCTGTGTTTACTGTGTCAATTGGAGACAGCTGAAAGTATTTCAGAACCGAAAAGTAAAGAAAGTTATGTGAAATTATACAACTGCATCACAGAGCGAGCAACATGGAATGAACGGAACTTCGTGGAGTTAAAAAAGTGCCTAGGTGATTTGACATCAACAGACTTTGAAGCAAAGCATGCGAGGTGGCACCGTTCTTGCTATCAAAATGCCACACATAAAGGGCATATGGAACGTGCCCACAAAATGTTTATGGAGCAGCATCAAAGTTCACCTAAGTGTGAACAAGAGGGAAGCTCCTCTCTCAATTTACCATACACAAGGGCAAAAACTACTGTTTCTGTAAAATCTGTTTGCAATTTTTGTGATAAAGGTGCAACCAATCACAATAAACTGAATTTAGTACAAACTGATAGTGCCGGAGAAAAATTTTTAAAAGCAGTAGAACTCAGTAATGATGACAGGTTACGTGTGCTAGTAAATGAAAGTATAAATCGGGCCGATGCTCATGCCATTGATGTAATGTAACACAAAATCTGTTGGAATAAAAATGTAAGCAACAAGTTGCGGCTGACAAATATTTCACATGAAAAACAAAATAAATGTGTTGAGGTGTCAGGCATTGAATTTATTAATTCACTAAAAATTTTTTTGGAAGAAGGGCACGTAGTTAATATGGCCGAATTGGAGAACATGCATAAAAATATTTGTACAACAAATGGTGTTCCTGAAAGTGAATTTAAGAATAGGTGGCAAATAAAGAAGTTGATTGAAGAAGAACTTTTGGAATTTGGTGTGTTGTTCAGTGCTCCAAAGTGTAAAAATGAATCTGAAAGGATATCACTGGAAAGAGTAAAAGATGTCATTATGGCACAGGTAGAGGACGAGAATGTTGGAGATAACCTAAGGAACTTGTACTCTGCAGCAAAGTGGATTAGAAGGCTCATATTGAGAGCAAAAAAATGGAACTTCAAGGGATCTTTCTTACAAGACAATATTGATGACGTTGTGCCAATGGAACTATTTTATTTCTTCAAGTGGTGTCTTGTCGGCCAAGTAGATATGTCCCATGTTCATGCAAGCAAATCTTCGGAAGTAAAAAGCAGAGCTGTGCGACTTTCTCAAAGTTTGATGTATGAATGTATGACACCACGTCAAGTAACAAAGACAGATTTCTTGTTATCTTGCCACATTAATGATGTTCCAGTTCCATTAACACTAGGAATAGCTGTTCACAAAGAAACCAGAAGAAAGAAACTTATTCAAATTCTGAATGGGTTGGGTGCTGTGTTGAGTACAAAGGATTTTACATCTAAAAGATCAGATAGTGTGTGAAGTTTTACAGAGGATCGAACAAAATGATGAAGTTTACATTTCGCACGATCTGACAATAGGTCGGTTCACATTTTGTGCTGCCGACAATATTGACTTTCAAGAAGATACACGAGATGGGAAGCGAACTCTGCACGGAACTGTAATGGTAGTCTACCAAGAATTGCAAGAAGATGACACCAGAGTACCCGTCATGTTAACTCAAAATTCCCATAGTGAATCTCAAACTAAACTTGCCCTTAAAGAACAAGAATCAGTACATCTTAGAAGCTCAAAAAATGTGAACCATCTATGCCAGTTTTAAATGTAGAAGTGAACACTAGTAAAATGCATAGTAATGTATTGAAAGGAGCAAATTTAGATAACACTGCTTGGTTGCTGTTACAGTCATTATCTGTATCGTCCTTGACTGAGCATTTTGATAAAGAATCAGATGACTTAGAGAATTTCAGTTTAACTGAAACTAACAATGCATATACTTGGTCGGCTTATAACTCCCTAGTAGGTTCAGAATGTAAGGGAACTCGAGCATGTGTACTGCCACTCATTGCTGAGTCACCTACAGACAGTCAAAATCAAATTTAATTTACGAAGACCTTAGAGAATATAAATGCAATGGTGCAAGGTAGTCAAAAGAAGGCAGTAGTTACATTGGATATGGGACTTTATAGACCAGTAAAACATCTTGAATTCAGCCACGCAGACAACAAAAACAAATGGATTCTTCGACCTGGAGAGTTACATATTATTATGGCTCAACTGAGAACCATAGGCAAATACATCGACGGGACAGGAATACCAGAATTGTGGGTCGAGTCAAACATATATGGCCCCTGCAACTGTCAAACAAATCTTGGAAGGTAGGCATGTACGGAGAGGACTAGAGGCTCATAGAGTTATGCTGATATCACTTTTTGCTCTGTACCAAGAGAAATTTTTTGATCAACATCCAAAAGTGAAGCAAATTTTTTGTTCTAAGATGAATGTTCTAAGTAAAGCGTTCAGTAATGGAGATGTTAAAACAGCTCACGAAGATCTTGTGTCTGCTTTAGCTTGTGAAAACATTATCAATAAGTTCGAAAAATTGGACTCCTCATATGGAGAAATGAACCCTACTTTCAAGGTAGTACATGAAAATTGTAGAGTCTATGCTAGCGTTTGTTCGCTCAGTATGCACAGGGGAGTGGGATCTGCATCTTTCTTCCTTACATGACTTCACGAAATATTTCTTTGCACTAGATCTCTTTAATTACTTGGGCATGATTGCTTGGTACCTGGCTGAAATGGAAACACTTAAAACTACTGATCCAGAAATTTGTGAAGAGTTTAAAAAGGGAAACTGGGTGGTAAACAAATCACAAGTCCCATTTTGTAGCTTGGGTGCAGACAAAGCCTTGGAGCACGAAAACAGGGCTATGAAAGTTACGGGAGGTATAGTTGGGATAACTCTTAATGAAAATGCAAGGAAACGTTTCTACCTCAGCTATCCGAATTGTTAAAGAAGCAAAGGAAACAACTGGATTCCAGCCAACAGATAAGAAAAAACATCATGAGCTGTCACGGGTTGCTTCAGGAAGGCAAAG
Source organism: Medauroidea extradentata (assembly GCA_003012365.1). Lineage (NCBI taxonomy): Eukaryota > Metazoa > Arthropoda > Insecta > Phasmatodea > Phasmatidae > Medauroidea > Medauroidea extradentata. The sequence continues at coordinate 37,015 of PNEQ01000009.1, forward strand.
AAAAAATGATTTAGCACTGTTGAAAACACTTGAGAGAGTTGGGAACCCATTTGGATACACTAGAAATTAACTTCTAAACATAAGTACAATGTGTGTTATGCCTTGGAAGATGAAAGAGGATATGTGCAATGTGTCAACCATTGGACAAGAACAGTTTACTAAATTCACAACAGAACTCATAATGACTGATGAAGTCAATCTATGGGATCTCATAACGAAATTAAATCTGAGCACCTGCAAACAGTCAATGAAGAGAGTAGAAATAAAAATGAAAGACATAATTTTGGAAGTAAAACAAGACAGGGACCTTTTTGCAAGAATGCTCATAGTTGCCAGATCCCATCCTCAGGTGGAAGTGTGTGACACCATTAGTAATTATGAACTGTCTGTTGTATCACGCTCAATGTTTGCTCCTGATTGAACAATGTTGCACTGCTCTCAGAAGAGTAAGCTTATGGAACTACTAGAGTCATTACCGGACAATTCCCAGCATGAATACAAGCAGTCAGATGTGGTTGAATCAATGCAACCCAAAATTAGTGGTTCTGTTGCTATAATTGATGCCATGGCCGAGCTACAGGCACTCGACAAACAAACTCACATTAAGACTTGTTCAGACTTGGCGGACCACTTTATTAGCCGTATTAAGAAAAAGTATTGTACATACAAATGCATCCACTTGATATTTGACACTTACATTGAGGATTCGCTAAAGCAGTTCACTACGGAAAAATGCTGTGGTAATGTTGAGCCAACTCGTTACAGAATTCATCCCGAAGCTGTAATTCACAATGTTTCGAAACAAAAGATACTTTCCCATGAAAAGACAAAAGGATGAACTGTCAAACTTTTCAACTGAACAGTTTCTAAAAAATGTGGCATACACAGGTCAAGATGTAGTAGTTGCTTGGCGGCAGATTGCTAAGGGAACAAATGAATGTGTGTCTGTTCTGAGCAGTACACATGAAGAGGTAGATGCAAAGATAATTTTGCATGCCATAGAAGCAAAAAAGGCTGGAGTATCTGAATTTCACATCTTTTCACCTGACACAGATTTCCTTGTTCTTGCTTTGAGCAAATATACATCACTCCCACAAAATACAAAGTTCATCACAGGAAACGGAGAGAGGAACCGAACTATACCACTTCAAAGAATACACAGAGAATTAGGAAATTCAAAAGTTGAAGCACTTGTGGGTTTACACTCTATATCAGGAGCTGACGTCACAGGCTCATTTCACGACTGCAGAAAATAATGTCCTACATGCACTGGCAAACCTTGGTAAAACTGAAGTAGTATCTGATGACGTAATGATGGATATTGAGAGATTCCTATGCAAAGTGTATGTGCCTAGTACAAGTATTACTATAATTGGAGAGTTGAGGTGGTGAATTTTTACACAAAAGCAAGTGGTAGGTGAAAATATCCATCCAACGAGGTCGTCACTAAGACAGGCTGTATTGAGGGCACACTTACATGCAATGAATGGAATGGCATCAGTGCGACCAACGACATCCAAGTTTACCAAATCCCACACAGTTCGGGTGGCAGTACGAGGATGGTCAGTTAGTCCCCATAACGTGCGACAATACTCCAACCCCTCAGGCAATACTTGAGCTCGTTAAGTGCAGCTGTGTCAAAACTATATGTCAAAGTGTTCATATCAAGTGTTGCAACAATTAGCCTCCCCTGCACAGAAATGTGAAGTTGTAGTGGGGATGAAGACTTATGTGGTAACAGTGTGAACTGTGCAACATTCATGTTCGAAAGTGATGACGAAGCTGGAGATGGTTTTTACTAAATGTGAAATCATATCATAAAATATTCATATGGGCTATATTACTGTTTTTAAACTGTGACAAGATGAGCATGTGTTACTTCATTTGAGACAGTTTGACTAAACAATGACTGGAGTAAATTAGTTTTCATTTATTTAATATTTAATGTCGTATATACAAAATGAAACCTAAATTGTTTCAATTTTAACGATTTCATGCAAAAGCAATACATACAAATCTAAAAAATTTGTTAGTAATAATAATGCCACTTTATATTTCTGCTGTTTTCTTTTTCATGCAAATAAGTTCTCGTTATGTTTTACTAAGTAATACAAATAATAATTAAGTATGCACTTGCAGGGATAATAGAGTACTTAAGTAAAAACAAACTGCCTGATGATTAAACGAGTCAAAACTAACAAATTGTCTAATAAGGATTGATACTTAAGCATACACTTTCTCTGATTATTTTGCGTATAATGCTGCAGTTAAACAAAACAATATTCTTGTAAAATATATCAAATTAAAGCTTAAAAGATTATATTTAACTTTCATTAGGACTGTTATTGCCCATTTCTGCTTTGCTTTTACACACTGAGAAAATATTTAAAAATAAAATTCTTAAAATTTTATTTTTTTTTAGATTTGTGGGGAAGAATGTTGTAAAGAAATAAATTTACGTGCGTTAGAAGAGCTATCTGATAAAAGAAACAAAATGAAAATCGGATAAAGGATATAAAAGATACAACCCATTTTATGAATGCAATTGTGGCCTTTTTGAAATGACGTCACTGTGAAAGTGGCACCAAGGCATTTCGGTAACCCGGGACATATAGGAACACAGTAAAATATATATTTTGCTTTCTTCACGAAGGAGTGTACGGGCATAAATTTTCAGCCCTAAGGTCCTGGACTAATGCATCTTGTGTACGACAGAGCTAATGGCTGAGGGAAACAGGTGGATTCAAGGTGGGTTTTATCTAAAACACTGAGAGCTACATTCATTTTTACATAGATTACAGCACATTGATGACATGCCCTCCACTAGTACACGCTCCGTAACGCACCAAATGGACGTGTTCCATTCAATATTGTGGGAAGTACTACGGGAAAGTACTCGCCATCCCTACCGTTGGCAGCAAGTACATGCGTTTCAGCTAGCTGATTGCCCGGTTCACGGTTCGACTGGTCTTTGCATAGTGGTTTGCACAGCGCACAGAAGAGGTTTCGCAGTTCCCATTGTTTGTGTTATTTTGGGATGAAGCAAAGTTTACACGTGAAGGGTATTACAACTCACATAACAGCCACACATGGTCTTACAAGAATCTAAAATTTGTGTTTAATGTGGATTCCAACCAAAGTTTTCGGTGAATGCATGCGCGGGAATGGTGGCAAATGAATTAAGTGGACTGTACAGCCTCCCACCTCGCCTTAATGATGTCATGTACAAGACATTTCTTGAGAATATGCCACCTAAACTGATAGGCGATGTACCACTGATAATCCGACAAGACTTGTGGTTGCAGTTGGATGGTGTATCACCTCACTTCTCTCATATTATGCCAGACTACTAAAATACAACAATTCGGGACAGATGGATTGGCCGCAGTGGGCCTGTTGATTGGCACCTCGATCCCGTTATCTAATTTTTTTGGAATTCTTTTTGTCCGGGTACATGAAATGTGCTGTGTATCAGACTCCAATTGTGGACGAGGAGAATTTGGTAACAAGACTCGCAATTGTAGCAGGCAATGTGCCAGATATCTCGGATATCTTTGAACATGTGTGTGGGTCGCTACTGAGTAGGTGAGGCTGTGCTGTTTATGTGGAGGAGGTCATATTGAAACACCTTCTGTGATGTAAGGCAATTAGTTATGGAATTTTCTGACGAAATGTTAAAGCTTTTAGTGTATCACTCCTACTGTGAAAGTAACAGCGCATGTCTTGATTTTCAAGCGTTGTGCACCAACATTTAAATTTATCAGAGTATTGTAATCTTTGGGACAGACAAATTTGCAGGCCTTTCACAAGAGATCTATGCGTAGGCCAGTTGCTACAAGCATACTTAGAAAGCATTTTTGTTCATTAGGTCAAACCATTGAATACTGTACATCATCCGAAACATCTGTGTGATTATTTAAGGCATTTTGAAAACTATACAGCGGACAAAAAGTCCTGGTCGCAGAATTGTCGTTTCACAGCGAGATTAATGGATAAAGCCAAGATTTTAGGGTGTTACTTTGAACCACATTTCAGTGTTGTAAATTGAAGATTTTGGTGTTATAGGTTTTAGTATTTTCATAAGCAAAAATCACTCATTTATTAATTGAGAAATCAAGAGTTTAACATCAAAACTGTATTCTTAACTGTCAAAGCTTTATACTTTCTTCCCACATTACAAGTCCATGCCATTTGTACTTATCAAAAACACTTGTCAATGGTTAAAATGAAATGATTGTCAGATGTTCTAAATTTTCTGGCATGAGACTCTGCCTCCTGTCAGTAACTACAACAGAGTACTTTGACAAAGAACATTCTAAATTAACATTACTTGTAGGAAACCAAACTGCTGTTAGGCCTGCCTGACTAAATTCACAAAAATCCCCTTTAAGTGAGCAAAGAACTTTCACAATAACAACTTGGCTGGTTGCGGGCGGTGACAATTCTTCTTGTACGATTTTTTTGAACGTGACAAATCCGTGTAAGACGACATCCAAAGGAAGTTGACAAAATGAAAGTAAGTCCTTGGTGGATTTTTGCAGATCTCGGGTTTCAATGTTGAGTCGACACACATTTCTGGGATTAACAATAGCTTACAATGTTTTCAAACATTGATCTTCTTTTCATAACATTTGCAAGTTTAGTTTCACAATTCCGTGCAGCAAAATTCAGGTACTGCTTTTCACGGGCTTCTCTTACTGCCCCTAGTCTGGCCAAACAGTCATTTCCATTAGATGAAAAAACACCAGTACCCAAAACATGAACTTTTGCTCTGATATTCAGTTCTGATGTAAAAACATGAGCAGTTGGGTATACTGACCCTTCTAGAAAGCAAGTACATAAATCAAAACTGAACAATTTTGGGAAACAAATAAAGCTTGCAGTTAAGCAAAATTTTATCTGCTCCTGGGGCATTTCTTTAAAAAACTTAACCCACTGTTTTCTCACCGATGGTTTTAAGAAAATCTAGTACATCCTGCAGGTGTTCGTTCAAATAATCGACAGACTGAAACCATGAGTTCCATCTTATGACTACTGATAGAGGTAATAATGATTGCATGGCAGGATTGTTAAGGTACATGGACTGAAGGAATTCCTTATACTGATATTTCCGTTTCCTCGTATTAAGGAAGGAATTTTTCACTTTCACACCAGTATTCAATTTTTCCAAATTTACTTGCAACATAACACCAACCAGATGAAGCTTGTGTGCCCAGCACTGCACATGTTTGATGCCCAAACAAACCCTGTAATGTTGTGCCACATTTTTTCATGTTGCGTGCCAAATCTGACACAAACACTACAACTTGTTCAAATTCTACTTCATACTTCAGTAGAACATCGACTATTGCTTGAGAACACAATGTTCCATTTGTAGAGTCAAATACTACAGATGCAGGTAAAAATACTGACTGTGTTGCAGATGGTTGTACAGTTTTAAATATATTATTGAAAATGCAGCGTCCTGCTTTGTCTGTAGTTTCGTCACAAAGTATTACAACTGGTTTATCTTTATCTGAAGATTTTATGTCTACTGTTGTCTTCTCGGCTACTAATGGTATGTACTTTTTGCGAAGCCTATCAGCGCTTGGGAGATCACCGCCACCATTTACGCCCTCCTGAAACCATTCGCGAATTTGTGGATCATTTAATTTTTATACTGGAATGTTAGCAGACACAAACGCTTCTGTTATTCTGAGTACAAATTCCTCCTCGTCTTTTGCTTTTTTTGCAATTGTTGAACATTCTGCGATCAATACTTGTTGTTCAACTGATGATTTCAACCTTGATTTTTTATGCTTTTCACTCGCAATATTTTAAATCAGTGAATCACGTCCCTCAAAATCAAGCCTAGCGCTGCAAAACTTACACATTAACATTTTATTGCTTACATAAAAACCTGTCATTCCGGAATTCATTTGCTCTGTTGCTCACTGTAACTTTTATTTTCGGTATAGTAAAAGTAAGAAATAATGGTCAAAGAAGCAAATTTCTCTCAACCTTTTATCTTGTTAAAATATCATAAATAGGGACCCGTGGCTTAAGTTGGCACAATGGTATTAGCTTGAATGCACATCCCGAGCAGTCTGACTGACATCACAAATTGAAGGAAAACTGCCTGGGTAATCCTGTAGGGGAAGTGGAGAGAGGTGCGGTGACATAGCTTGCCACACTGAGCAAACAGTTCAGTGCTGTCTACCAACACAGTCCCCTGTTTGTTCAGCATACACTGAGATTGGGAGAACGAGGATGAATCTCCATAGCCTTGACCCTGCTAGTTGTCTCTTCCGCTGATGCCGCAAGCCTCTTCAAAATGTCCTCAATCCTCAATGTGGCATAAAAATTCAGCTGAAACTCAGAAGCTGTTGAAATGTCCATTTCTGTGTTTCAGAAATGATCATTTCATTATTAGTATGGTTCTAAACTTAGACAGCAGCAATCTGTAATTTATTGTGTACAGGATGTACTATGCATAGACTGACACCTTTAGAAGAATGCATGCGTCCCTTTTTTGTAGCGTTGCCTGGTGGCGCTTAGGGAGTTGTTAGGGCAGGTCACGACGAAGGCGAGGGGAGTGAGTTGTTGCGTCATCTCGGGCCAAGACAGATGTTCAACAGACAAGTGGGCATGTGTGCACGGGTGGCTAGGATTTTGTCTTTCTGTTAACTGAGTTTTAGTGACCTGGGCTCTGCGTTTGCGCGAAAGTCATGGAACTTCGTGGCACATTAACACTTGCATTCTGCCATGCTTGGCCACTGCAGAAAACAGCGAGTAAAATGCACTTGGTCTCGTACCGCGTTGTGAAGTTTTGGGCATGTCATCAATGACTGAGGACTACATGGTCGTGCTTGTACTTGCTAATTGTTTCACAAGTTTTAATGAGTTTCCTTAACGTCTACGACGGAATTCTTAATTGAATTTATGCGCTTGTTTTGAGTCTGTCGTGGAAATGTGTGGAGCGAGGCATCTTGACGGTATTTGCTGAATTGTTTTGTGGCCAAATTCTACAACTGCATCTGAGGCTTGTGGCGAGACTTTTGTTGCTGTGCTGTAAAAAAAGCCTGTGGACTGCCTTATTCCATACGTGAGTTTCTCTAGGATCAGCGTATCTGTTTGACCGGCCAATTTGTCTACTGAGCCATGCATTTGGAGAAGCATTTACTGAGGTTTGGTTTTCCATGAAGTGCAAAGTAGGAAGACTGCATTTTCCAAAGACTGTCAGCTTTACGCAAGTTTCAAGTTTGCTCCTTCAGCATCAATGTATGTTGTTTAAACATGACTTCAGTCCATTTAGAAAGTTGTGCCATTTGAGTAAAAGCTAATGTTGTGTGACAATATAAATTGTTCAACTTGTACACTGTTTTGCTGGAATATCATGCTATTGAAAAGCAGGACTTTAATTAGCTTCATTATTGAATTTGAGATAGTATTTTGTATGGACTTTTAAAGTGTCTATAGTGTTATTAACTTGTACCGGCAATTAATGGACAATTATTCTGACTTTTTATCAAACAAGTTGTATGTTATTTTGCATGTAACCTAGTTTGGTAACAATTAAAGCTGTGTGTAAATAAGAATTTGAAGGGAGCTTTTCATCCTCCTCCCTTGTCAGTCATTTGTTAATGGCTTTGCTTGCTTTGATGATTTATTTGCTTGAAGTTCTTGGAGATATTAATGTGTTAATGACTTATTGGATTTTTTTAGCCAAACCTCTTTAAAACTTAAATTTTTTAAATGTCTTTTGGTAAGGCCTGTTGGCAGTCATGGTTGACTGTTGTTGTCTTGTCTCCTCCGCCGTATTCACATCAACACTTCCACACACAGGCTAAGTGCCCATCAATTACTCTCCTCTCGACCACCATGAGCCATACCACAGCAGGCAGATCATTCTCCCAGCTCATCAATACGGGAAGGTGGAGAGGGGGAGGCGGCATAGCAGGGTGCATAGCACACACAGTCGAGTGCTCTGTCTCGCTACAGTAATCTTTATTTAATTAAAACATTGCTACACATATACATGTTAACTTTTCTTTTATCACTGCTATGCGTAAAATTGGAATAAAAGCAGCAGCACATACTACCAAAAATATCACAACATAAAGGGATGACAATTTTGTATAACAAACGGAGGGTTATTTTTAGAACTTATAACCAATTACAATTCAATAGAAGTCCATTATAAAATTGATGTAAACCGACATAACTATGATTATACTATAGATCATTTTATACTTGTGGGAAAAAGCAAAAGGGTTTTGCATTAGCGAAAAATAAAATCATACTTATATGTAAAATGAAAAGTAACTTACACAGTGATTTCACCCCTCCCCTTGAAAAAATTTACCTTCATACATATCAAAGTATTTTTTAAATTATTTGACTGTCACAATAAAATAAACTGAAAAGCAGCTCTAGGAAAATAAAAGTTAAAAAATACCTCCCCAAATTATTACAATCTGCACACTTCTGTGAATACATTCCACTATAAAAATCAAACTTAACACTCAAATTTAGCCAAGCAATATTTACTACATTAGTCCTCTTACTCAGCAAGCATAGACAGCAACTTCTTTATCAAATTTTGGCAGAAAGTGGGTGCAGATTGTTGAATTGTTACAAGAAAATGAATCATGTGACGCAGAGTTGGTTTAAAATTAATGTAATCACATACATACCATAACACTAATGCCAACTTTATTTATTACTTTTTGCACACTTCACAGACATTATTAAAACTTAAGGCCATGAGTGTCTTAAAATACTGACCAATTACAAGGTTAAAAACTATGTTTTCTTGTAGTCAGCAACAGTGATGACTCAACTGACCCTCCCTGAAAAGAAAAAAATATAGAGGAAAAAAAAATACTGATTTCATAACTTTAGCTATAGAACCATACTTTAATAATCTTATCTGGTTGCCTATTGTAAAGTACGGTAATGTCCAAGTGCGCACACACACATATATATATTATTCTACTCTCTGACCATTTGCCTAACGAAGGCCATGATCATTTTTGTACAGTGTTCAAGTTGGTTACTGGACAATCTTGACTTGTATGCTCTCTTGCCCCAGCATGATTGAGAGAATCAATCATTATTAACAAGAAAACAGGGATACGTACACCCTCAATAATTAACATCATCTTTTTTCATGTTAAGTATTTGTTGAAAAATTTAATATTCTACGTGATATGTTCTCACAGGATAAGTATCAATAACTACAATTTTGTTTTACGTTAATGTAATTTTCTGTTATGACATCATGAAGTAATTTGATAGTAGGCAAAAAAAATTTAAAACATATAAAAAGTTATGTCGCCCCCAATATTCCATAGCTAAAAACGCAGAAGAACCAGCCCATACCTGCTAACCCTCGAATATCAAAAAGAGGGATATTGCCAACCATAAAGTAAAAAAGAGAGAGCTATTTTTATAGTCAAATTCAAAGAAAACTTATGCAAAGCATACTAAAACAGAAAATACCATAACAAAAACTAACAAAATAATGTAAGCATAGTGAGGACACAAAGTTTCAGTGAGGATGAAAGATTACTTCAGCAATTTTTCTTTGGTTGCAGACATGGTTTTCTTCAAATAGGTAAAGTAAAAAATTTGTTCATAGCAGTGTTTGTACCGCAGCGAAAGAAAAGGCAAATTAATGGACTGTATTAACAAATGGTAATCAATAACACGAACTTGACATTATTATACTGTAAGCGCACGCGATCACGCCTTACCTCCATGATGAGTCTTTCCACAATGCCAAAAAAACTTGACACAAATGCAAGACAACCCTGCTGAAAAACACAAGTCAATAACAAAACATCACGTTTAGAGATTAACCAGAAGGCTCAAAATGAGTCTAAGTACACACAAAAGGAGTGTCACTCGCACTGAAAATTACACATGTTCACACAGTTAACCTCTATTTGCACAATTTACACTGACAGGTCAACATACCACCCACCTTGAAATATCTTATTTCAACACATGAATGGTAATGGACACAGTTTCACAACTGGACATTTCAGTTGCCCACTTGATGTACGGACTGTGGCGATTCTTGCCACCCCATCGTTTCCGGGATGCAGCGCCAGTATACGCCCCAAACGCCACTGAAGAGGTGGAAGCCTGTCCTCCTTTAGCAACACATGTTGATTCAAAGCAGGACCAGTGCCTGGCTTGAACCATTTCTGTCGTTGCTGAAGTGTGTAGATAATCTCGGTGCCATCGATGCCAGAAATCTTGTTGCAGCCTTTCCACCAGTTCCACCGCTGCAGACGATTTAAGTGAATGTCTCCAAGAATTGGCTCTGGAACTACAATGAGGGGTTCAAGGGTCAAAAAATTACCAGGAGTGAGAGCTACAAGATTATTGGGGTCATTACTCAGGGGACATAATGGTCGTGAGTTTAGGGTAGCCTCAATCTGTACTAAGACAGTGAACAGCTCTTCATATGTTCAGATTTGTTCACCTATTACCCTTTGCAGGTGGGTTTTAAAGGATTTTACTCCAGCCTCCAAAGTCCACCAAAGAGAGGAGCAGCAGGGGGGGTTGAAATACCAAGTCGCACCCAAGGGCGACAAAGCATCAGCGACACATCGTTGATGATCTGGTGATGAAAGCAGATGGCGAAGTTCCTTCAGGTGATTCCCCGCTCCAATGCAATTTGTGCCACAATCTGAATACACATCAGATGCCCTACCCCGTCGAGCCAAAAACCATTTGTATGCTGCAAGGAACACGTTGGTTGACAAATCAGACGCCAATTCAATGTGCACCGCCTTTGTAGCACAACACACAAAAACACAAAGATAGGCTTTCGAGACCGCAGTACGGTGTACACGAGCCAATTTTACCAACACTGGGCCAGCATAATCTACTCCCACCTTAGCAAATGGTTTTATTTGTTGGACCCTCACGGCTGGTAAGTCTCCCATCAAAGGTTGGCTTGGGGATGGCCTCTGCCGGAAGCAGCGAACACAATGGCGTAGTCGTCTAGTGATTGCATCCTTATCTGCCAGAATCCAAAACTGTTTCCTGAGGACGCCTTGGAGTGTCTGTACTCCAGGATGATTAGCTTTCTCATTGTAATGGCTTATGATTAGATCTGTCAATACATGGGTTTTTAAGAGCAGCACAGGATGTTTTTGTTCAAAGGGGACAGCAGATGATAGCCGACTGCCCACCCTTATCAATCCAAAATCGTCGAGAAAGGGGACTAATTTCCTAAGTTGGAAGAAGTGCATTGACCTTTCTTTAGTGCAGCTACATCATCACTGAAAGAACTCATTTGAACCCGATGAAGCCACAACTGAAACGACTGATTCAACTCAGAAGGACTGATACTCTCATACACTCGAGCAGAGTTGGAGGTTTGACAGTTACGAGTGAAACGCAATATGAAAGCAGTGACCCTCAAAAGTCTTGTTAACTGGCTGAAGCGCATCATCAACTCATCTAGGTCATTGGACTGTGTGACTGAAATCAGAGCCACAGATTTTTGTTCAAGTAACATTGGATCTGCATCCATCAACCCAAGAGAACTTGATGGCCATTTATCTCTTGGTTCCCTTAGCCACAAAAGACCCTTCCACCATAGATGATGATCCAAAAGTTGACGTGGAAGTAGTCCACGAGAGGCACAATCTGCTGGGTTGTCACTTGATGAGACATGTCTCCACCAGGTAGGATCAGTAAGATCTTGGATCTCACTCACACGGTTGGCTACGAAGGTCTTCAGTTGATGAGCAGATATACGGATCCTTGCCAACACCACATGTGAATCAGTCCAGGCAGTGACAGATGCTATCTGAAGTTCTTTCTTGTACATCTCACTCACATGACTGAGCAGACGTGTCAGCAGTTAGGCACCACACAGTTCCAGCCGAGGTAGAGACTGTAACTTAATGGGCGCTACTTTACACTTGCCAATTACAAGATGAGTACAAATATTGCCATCAGGAGCCACAACACGCAAATAAACCACAGCGGCATAGCCAATTTCTGAACTATCCGAGAATCCATGAATGTCATATATGCAGTCTCTAGAACCTTTGATCTTACGAGGAACTGCAAGTGTGGACAAGCACGAGATCTCTTGTCTGAATAAGTTCCAACGATGTGCAAGATCAGAGGGAAGAGATGCATCCCAATCTATAGTCTTCAGTCAAAGAGCTTGCAGAAGGTGCTTCGAAAACATTAGGAGGGGACTTAGCCAACCTAGTGGATCAAAGATCCTTGCAATGGTGGATAATATGCTGCGCTTAGTGGCACTGTGCGAGCTAATACTGACCTTGTAGGTAAATTAGGTAAATGCATCTGATGTTGGGTTCCACTGCAGACCCAGTACCTTTACCACACCTTGACTATCACCATTGAGCAGAAACGATTGCGGTACTTCAATATCATCAGCTGGTAGCCAATCCGACAGGGCTCTATGGTTACTCACAAACTTCCACAAATTGAAACCACCCTTGTTAAGGCAAGCTATCAGCTCTCTTTGTAAGGTCAAGGCAGAATCCACAGTGTCAGCACCTGTGTGACGACATCATCAACATAAACATCTGACAACAACACCTTGGAAGCAATAGGGAACATCTCCTCCTCATCTTTAGCCAACTGTTGTAAGGTACGGAGAGCCAAATACGGAGCACACAAGACCCCGTAGGTTACAGTTCTCAGTCTATAATCTTCAACAGGGTTTGTGTAATTGAATTGCCAAACAATATGCTGGTAGTCTTGGTGGTCTTGATGTACAAAAATTTGGCGATACATTTGCTTTATATCTCCTGTGAACACTATTTCGTGCAAGCGAAAATTTAACAAAACATCCCCTACCTCTTTCTGCAGCTTAGGCCTTGTCAGCAAATGATCATTCAAAGACTGTCCACTTGACTCCTTTGCTGAGGCATCAAACACTTCGCGTAACTTTGTGGTTGAGCTATCTGGCTTGAAGACGCAGTGATGGGGAATATTAAAGAGTGTGATGAATAAACTTGGTCTGGATGAATCTTCTCCATGTGTCCTGAATCCAGGTAGTCCTGCATGAACTCAGCATACATAATTTTAAGCGTTGTGTTTCCTCTCAGACGCCTTTCCAAACCATGAAGATGATGAACAGCGTGAGGCCTGGTGTCTGCAACCTCTGGGGGGAATTTACGAAATGGTAAGGCCACACTATATCTGCCATCTTCCTGCCTCATGTGAGATTACACAAACAGTTTATCACACTGTTCATCCTCAGGTGCACAGTATGTCGTAGATGGAAACTCTTCAATCTCCTAAAATTTTTTCATGACAGAGTCCAGGGTGGGGGCCAAAGTGAATAGTGAAATGCAGAATGACTATGAGTGAGGCAATAAAGGTGCAGATACCACCCTTCCCATCAAAACCCAGCCAAACACAGAGTCTAAAGCTACAGGTGGACCTTCCAACCTTCTACCAAGCAACAATTGAGGCACCAAATCTGCTCCAATGAGTAAGTCAATGGGACCAGGCACATCAAATGAAGGATCAGCAAGTTTCAGATGGGATGCTGCATTATGTACATCACCAGATACTGTCACACTCGGTAAATCACTTGTTATATGAGATAACACAAACGCATCTAGTGTGAACTGGAAACTAGTGTCACCTACTGGCACAACTACAATGGAAGCACATGCCCGTGCCACATTGACAGGAGTGTTCAATAACCCTTCAACTAGAAATTGAACCTTGGCACATTTCAAATGCAGCTTCTGCATACACAGTTCAGTAATGAAGCTAGCTTGGCTAGCTGTATCCAATAATGCCCGCACAACCACTGGATTGCCCATGGAGTCTATAACTGCTACTTGAGCCGTTGACAGGGGAATAGTATGACTCGAGCAAGGAATGGTAGGCATTAGCGACGAAAGAGAAGCTACTGGTTCAGCAGGTGGGGGCTACTCACCAACATGCACCGAACTGAACTCTTCACTTTCAACCTTCTGTTCAAAATGTAATAAAGTGTGATGGGCTTTACCACAATGTCGGCTTAACGAGAGAGAGGAACAATTTTTAGATTGATGCGATTTACCCAGACAGTTCAAGCACAAATTGTGCTCCTTGACAATTGCATAGCGATCATGAGGTGTCCGTTTATTAAACTCTGGGCACTTGAACAAAGGGTGGGGTGCACTACAAACACAACAAGATTGCACAGAGTTGACCATGACTCTAGATGCTGGTACGTATGGCTTCATAGGAACCGGCTTAGATTTTGCTGGATATCCAGGCACTTTACGTTGTGATATAAGTATTCACTGCTTCGTGTGCCCTGCAGTGCCTTTCAAGAAACGCTCGGAACTCATCCAGAGTCGGAGGTTCGTGCCCCAACGTCAATTCCCATTCTAACTGTAATTTTGCATCCAACCTCTTGCATAAAACTGGAATAAGTATCATGTCCCAATGATTCACTGGGGCCCCCAATGCCTCAAGAGCTGAAACATTTTCAGAAATAGTTGTAAGCTACTGACGCAGTGTTTTTGGCGACTCTGCTGAGGCAGAAGGTGCATGCAGTAAAGCCTCAACATGAGCTGTACCAATAATACATTTGTTATCATAGCAATCTCTAAGCAACTCCCAGGCTACCTCAAAGTTTGCATCAGACAATGAGAGGGACTGAATCATCCCTTGCAGCTCACCACCCTTCAGATAAGCTAGTTTTTCAACTGAGGAAAGCCCTGTGTTGTTAAAGACTATGGTCTCAAACAGATTAGAAAAATTAGGCCACTGCTGTGGGGTGCCGTCAAAATTGGGGAGGGTGATTTTAAGCACGGCAACGTTTGACTTACAAGTGTTCGATTCCTTAGCATCAGTGTCTGACTGCATTGTTTCTTTGTCTTTTCTGGCCTACACGTTGAAAATCGCCATAATCGTATAATACATTTCTTCAAAGTCGGTTAATCGCTTCATGTGATCATTGATGTTAAAGCCTTCTATCTCGTCTGACGAAATTTCCACTTGTATATAATCAGCTTCGTACAACCGCTTCACCTCAGGGAGGTCAAGAGCGTTTGCGAGAAAAACGTCAATCTTACTTGAGTCACTCATAACCACTTTTGCTAAGTCGGCCACACGTCTCACACGTCCCTCTGCAAATTGAAAGCGTGATTTAGCTGCTTTGACGTCTGCCATGTCAAACAAAGAAAACACCATAAGACAGGACCTGATAATTCCACGCTAGTTCACACGTATCCTACACAAAGTTGCACCCAAACGAGTTAAGTTACATATTCCACAGACTTGCTATCAAAGTCGGAACTCACTGTTTGTGATTCGTATAATCACAAATTGTATCACAAATCACAAACTCACAAACGCTATACCATCACCACCCCTTCATCAGGGCTAACCTCAACATGGTGATGGCACCTAACAAACTTCAGAAGCATAGCAGAGGCAGTAACGAGGGTTGTGATTACAACCATTAGCAAGCACGCCTAGTCAAGGATTTAGTTTCAAATTAAACAAAGCTAGAAACTCATAACTTCAAATCTCAGTATAGCAAAACTAGTTGATCATCAGCATGGTCTGCAAGTAATATCACAATTATTAGCAAACATGAAAAAGGGAAATTACCATTTAGCTTCAACATCAAATAAACATCAAAGGTCGGGTTCAATCGCAACAGCGATTTATTGATAAACCAAAACATCACCAGTTACATAATAACCTTGCAAATAATATAAAATCAAATTGTTAACACAGCATCAAAACATTCAAAATGTAACAAATAACATTAAACATTAACTTTACCAAAATACTATTAACAGGCGTGCAAATGGAATCACATTTAAAGTTAAACAATATGAAATATAAAGAAGCCCTAGCCGATAACCCTGAGGAGGGTGTAGCAAAGACGATAACAAAACATCGGCTAGCCCTACCTCATAGGAAACTAGCTCACACAACATGTGCTGACTGAGACTCTGTTCCCAGCAGCAAACCCTGACAAGAACCGAGGGGACACACGCCCCTAAACATACTTACTTACTAATTAAAACACACAATTTCAAACACAAGCATAACCTACCTCAGTAGTATGCATACACAACTAACACCCTCGCACAAGTCTCATTAATTGGGCACATAAGGTGCATGCAAAACATTCAATTCGTTAACTATTAAACATCTGCCATGGTATACATTCTCTGTCTGTCAAATTTAAGCATCAAATTACACGCCTACAAATATTAATTAACCAACAAACGAAACTGATAGAAAATACATGTCTGCCCCTCTCTCTCTCTCACTGAATAATTTATTACATGTTTACTTCAGTTTACATTTGAAATCCCGAACGCCAAAGTTACTTTAATTTACCAGTCAAAGTGAAAACAACAAACAGCACAAAACACGAACGAAACACTAGGACTTGGGCTATTATGCTACAGGACTCAACTCAAGAAATAATTAAACAATAAACTAAAACAACGTGCCGCAAATTAATCAATTACAAGTCCTGCAGCATAACAACCCATTCCACATTTATGATAATGAATAACAAACGTAACTTACATTTCACTGGAAGCCGACTGAACGCACATACGAGAAAACACAAGATTTTATACAAACAGCGAGCGATTATCAAATCCCTGAAATTAGTCCGCCCAACATGGCGGAAACAACTATGACGAGTTAAATTACAATATACCAATTATTACTACGAAACCTGAAATTACATAATGAAAACACAATACAAACATAATATGCCTCACTTAGAACAATATTAATCATATAAACAATTCCTTTCAGAATTTCACAATATTACATAAAAATTATATTAATACAGCTCTTCGGGAATATTCTTGAGGTTCCGCTATTGTCGCTCGATAGCGCTGGTGTAGCACGAGGCTTGCTGCACTGTATGCACCTGTGTCTCTGTTCAGTCTGTATCACATCTATGGCGAAAATTGTCGTGTTTACAAACGGCGACGTAATATATTCCAAAACCACAAATGGAATATAAGGTATGTACGTGATTCTGGATACGTGGAAGTGTTCGAAATATAACTGCTGAGTATTACATATATTGATTGCTGATAACTTGCAATGTCTGAACTGTTTCTAACGTTGTCAAATTACGTCGTTCCCCAACGCAGTCAGTACTATGCCACTGTCAACATTCACAATATTGTAGTTGATGATCTGCTAAGTCCTGGTAAACAGTACATTTTGTAGAATCTTCACAAAATGCGTGAAAGGAAGTGCGGGCCCAGCACAACATGTTTCTTACGGCAAAAGTCAAGATCCAACCACAAGTCCAAAAAGTGTGAGTTTATGAAACAAACAATAAACAAACGCAACGAAAATCCCGGCACTATCCGGCCGGAGGACCAATGTTTGTACAGCAGCGAAAGAAAAGGCAATTTAATGGACTGTATTAACAAATGGTAATCAATAACACGAACTTGACACATTGTTATACTGTAACCGTGCGCTATTGCGACTTACCTCCATGACGAGTCAATCCAAACTGCCAAAAAAAAAACTAGACACAAATGCAAGACAACCAACTGCTGAAAAACACAAGTCAATAACAAAACATCACGTGTAGAGATTAACCAGAAGGCTCAAACTGAGTCCAAGTACGTGACACAAAAGGAGCGTCACTCGTACTGAAAATTAAACATGTCCACACAGTTAACCTCTATTTGCACAATTTACACCGACAGGTCAACAAGCAGCATGCCTGTTGCCTAGACTTTATCATTAGTTTGTGTAATGTTTCATTAGACATAGTTGACCTGAGTCCATGTTTTCCTTACTTGGCTAAATATCCTCTCTGCTTTGGCATTGCTGTGGAGAACTGTCAATACTTATTGCAAGCATGATCTTCAACTACCATCTGTGACAATTGAAACAAACACAATTTTACTAAACACCTATTTGTCTTTCTGTTTTACTTCTTGCCATCTCAGCAACCATTGCTGCAGTTTTCGTACGTGCACATGTGCACTACATAATTTTTTGTGATAGTGCTGCCCGAAAACAATATTCATAACAGTCAATTGCAAGATTATGTTCTACAACAAAAGTTGCAAACAAGCACTCAGCGTTTGTTAACACTTTCTTCTCTGCTGCTCGCATCGCTACTACAAAAGCTTAACTTCTTAAATCAAAACTAAAGTACGCTGTCTTGATGTTTCATGTGAATGTGTTTCAGGTGTCTCTCCTTCCACCGCACTATACAACAAAATCACAAAGGCACAGCCGACAAAAAGCTAAATGTTCTCCGTTCTTTGAAGGTAAGATGCATGGAAACTCACCACTGTAAGCTTTTTGAACAGTCAAGTATTTTACCACTTTATTTTCTAACATGTTACTATAGAAAAACTCCACTCGCTGCTTTGGACATGCATTCTATAAACAAACACTTTTTAAGTCACTAAAGATGATTTGCTGGTACAAATGACACAAATGGTTGTACTGGACGAATTAGTTTTAAAGAGTTGAAAACAGATTACTCACACCCTTTGTGCACTTGGAAGCGAGCCAAATGTTTCCGATGTTGAGCTGTAGGACAGTTGCACATGCACAAGAGCCAAGAAGCAATGACCTTGACACATATGTCTATTATTTTGTCATTTTTAAGAAATACTAACTGAACGAAACAAAAAGCCGGAGAGACTAATGCAAATGATGAAGGGCAGGAGAATTGGTAAAAAAAACAGGTGTCTACCTTCTCTAAATCAGAAGTTGGCAGGTATACCAGGCTAACAAAGGAGTCAATCCATATATAATTATCCAGAGGTGGCTGAATGACATTTTGTACAAAATTCTTAAGTTTATTTAGTGTTACTTTGTATTATTTAACTTTAAATAAAATAAAAATTTTATTCTGCATTTCGAACATGGTGGAGTAATTTTTTTTGCAGAGCATCAACATTAATGAAAAACTAAAAATCTCAGATTGCCACAACTAGAGACTTGAAACTGAAACCAATTTGTAGATTAACCAAGCAGCTTTCTTTTACATGTACAAACTTTACCTTACATGTAATCTCATTCAGTATCCAAGAATATGCACCTATAACTGAGCAGATGTTGGTTCAAAACCAAATTTTCAAACCAAATTTGCTGTGAAAAGCAAGTAAGTCTAGAACCTGAAATTTTTTTCCACAAGTACATCTGTATCCACGCTGTTGAGTTCCTAAAGATATGAAACTTACAAAAAGTAATGATCTCTCTGATACATATCCACTGCAAAAATTTTAAGTTCTAGACTTTATTGGTTAAATTGTTACAAACTTTCAAAATGTCAAAAAATATTTAAAATGTCGGGCCACTGATGTAAAAAGGTTCATGGCTAAATTTTATAGCAAAACTTTACTTACCTATTTACTTTCACACGAAGCTCATCTGTGCATACAAGTTATTCTTTCATTTCCTGTTGGCATTCGAAGAGCTAGCAAGAGGGTAAAGGGCACACAAATACTAGATTTTAGATCCTAAACAACTGTACAACTTCTATGTTCAAAACATTAAAGGTATCACATACTTGTACATATCTACTGATGAAATTGAAAGAAATGAAATACATCTCAAATAAATTATTTAAAATATAAACAACTATTCCTCACACAAAAGAGGCACAGACTGGAGGACCGTCCTGGAGGAGGCAGAGGGTGTCGGAGTTGGAACACAAAAAACTGCAGGGTACCGAACACGTGCAGTAAATAGTTCCGATGCGTAACAGTACTTGGGTGCCACCTGGTCTGTGCCCTGCCCGGCCAGGAAGGTTTTTATCTCCGGGAGTAAGGGTTCGGTGACGTGCCTCTCCTTCCTCCGGCGAGTCGAGTGGGTAATGTTAATAATGCCAAGGATTTAGGCGCGTGGCGGACTTGGACAGAAACATTTACGGACACTATTCAAGGGTTGTGCCTCACGACTCTTACCCTAGGACCTACATGAAGGCCAGCTCCAACCACACATATGTATACTCTCACTTCCCGGGCATCCCACGATGTCCTTCCCGTCACACCGCTGCACCACAACTACCTGCCGCCAAAAGCGGCAGATGCTCTCTCTCTTTCTCTCACAAGGGGGGATGGGAGAAACCTCTGTGCTTGGGCAAGATTGGGCTGACCCTACGAGGTCAGGGACCTGGTACGACAGATGCCCCCCTCACTGAGACCAATCTTGCCTGTGTCCTCGCAACGGTTTCTTCATCTTGTAGTCTGCAGTAGTTCATGACGTCACATCTGGACGGTGGTTCAGCCAAACTGGTGTCTGCTGCAGAAGGTAGCTATTGCTGCGTCTCCGTACTATCACTGGTCACGTTGGGGTAACCCTGCGGGGTCGTAGACCATAAGGGCTCTGCCGGGACAGCCCACTTAGGTCAGGAGCAGGCTGGGCATCTACCTCAGACTGCCACTGTGTGTCTGCTGCTGATCTGGTCCCATGGTCGAACTCTCTTGAGCATGGTCGGGGTAAGCGGGGCGTCTAGTGTGTGCACCTATGCCGGCTTGAACGCCTGCCTCACAGGTGTGTCTATGTTGGATTTATTCTCCTGAGGCTGCGCTCGATGTTGTCTTGGCCGGTACCATGCAAGTGCATGGCACCTCCCTCGTCTTGATGGTGATCGTCCAGGTGCTGTGCTCTGGAAGGCAGGGGGGCCAAACTTGGCAGTGGATGCCTGCTCCTTTAGCTCTGGACCTTCGATTGGGGTAACAGGTCTTCCCCTGCGACCGTGTGGCCTATACCTGGACGTTGGAGTCCCACCAGCCACTGGGGTGTTGTTTGGTAGATCTGGATTGGACCTGTGGTGGTGTTGTTGGACAGATATCTCTTCTGGCTCCTCCACTACAACATGTAAGGTGGCATCATTAGGGCTATACTCTGGACCCCAGGCCCCCCTCATAGGAGAGTAAGGTATCTCGTCCTCTTCTGGGTCTGTGACTATTGGTACGGGGTCTATGTTCCCCACAGGGGATGCTGGCTGAGTCAGTGCCCTTTATGTCTCCTCATCCACTGTTGATAAAGGTAAGTGCGCCTGCGTACCCAGGAGTGGTATCCTAGGTGTGGGGTCTTCCTCAGGTATGTCTTCAGCTTCTGCTGCAACGTCTGTCCTACGAAGATGATATCGGTGAACCTTCCGGGTGCGTCCCCCTCCATTCCGTACCAGGTAGGTGTGGGCTTCTAGGCGGCGGCATATGGTCCAGGGTCCTGTCTAATGTAGGGCGAAACTGGCGCAGAAGTTGCGGGTACCTGCAGACAAAGGTATGGTTTTGGACATACACCCGGTCCTTGGGCTGAAGTGGTTAGCGGTGCTTTGTCTGTCGTTGGCGTGATGCGTTCCAGATATTCCTCCTGGTGACACTGTGCAGCATTAATGTAGACTCGCGGTGCTGGCGACGCTTTTCGGCGTCCACCGTTACCTTGGGTATCGGTTCCCCACGAAGAGGAAGGTTGCGTCCCTGGATCAAGGCCGCTGGTGACTCTCCTGTGGCCGCATTGACCCGTCGACGAAGGCAGAACAAGGCAGCTGCGACATGAGTGTCCTATTAGCTGTGGTTCGTCTCCCACCTTCAGTTGCAGCTGTACTTTCATCTCCTAGTTTCGCCTCTCTGTCGGATTTGCCCTTGGGTGGTATACCGGGGTAGTCTGGTGCTCTATGTAGAGTGACTGACCCCACTGGTGCCAGCGGCGACCAGTGAATTGGCACCGTTGTTTGTCAACACCGAGCTGGGGAAACCCCACCTCGAGAAGAACTCACGCTGTAGTTTTGCACAGATGGTCGTGCTGCGGGTGTTGGAAAGTGGGTAGGCCTTAACCCATCTCGAGAACAAATCTGTAACCACCAGCAAGAAACTATTGCCCTGCAGAGTGCGGGGCGTTGTATGAAAAGGCTTGGTTGGGCGATGGGGCATCTGAGGTTCGATGGCATAACTTCGACGTGCCTTTTACAATTGGCACTCCCAGCAAATATGGATATACTCCCGTACATTGACACTGAGATCTGGCCAGAGATAGTAGTCAGTGACATTACGGCGAGTTTGATCGACTCCTGGGTACCCTGCCAGAAGGTGATCTTGTGCGAAGAACAACACCTTTTCCCGGCACTCAGGCAGCACGAATCTCATCCAGTTGCCATCTGTTCCCATCGGCTTGGCTTGGATAATGTCCTCCAGTACCTGAACGCGGTCGACGTACTCAGTTGCAAACCTATACCGCAGTTGAATGGTGGCAGGTGACGTCTTTTGGGCTGCCAAGACCTGGGTGTTCACATCGGCCCAGGTATCGAGGCCAGGCCACAAGGTGACTGCTTGCACGATGGCCTGTTATTTGGTTGGGTCACTAGACCTCTGTGAGGGTCGCTCAGGAGGTAGGAGGGTAACACAATCCTCGTCATCCGCCAGGACGTTGTCTAGGTCGGGCTCTCGAGACAGCCAGTCGGGCAGCTGGTTCTCCTCCCCAGGCACGTGTTCAATGCTAAAATCGAATGACTGGAGCAGGAGTGCGCACCTGATAAGCTTACCACGTCTCCCCTGAATTGTGTCCAGCCAGGTCAGACACTGCTTGTCTGTCCGCAAGGTGAACTGGTGACCCTCGAGATGTGGTCGGTAACGACGTAGTGCTCACACCACAGCTAAGCACTCCCTCTCATTGCTGTGGTAGCGCCGCTCTGGCTCCCCGAACTTGGCGCTGCCATAGCAGATGACAGGGTGTGTTCCGTCGTCTGCAAGCTGGAATAGGACAGCCCCAGCTCCTGCTTCACTGGCATCTGTCTGAACATAGAGGTGTCTCCCCGGTCAACCCGAGACAGGACATGGCATTTGGTGAACTGTTGCTTCAGCTTGTCGAAGGCAGCCAGTGCCTCTGGCGTGGCTCGGTATCTCCATTGGGTCGACAAGAAATCTGTAAGTGGGGCGGCTATGGTAGCGAAGTGTGGAATGTAGTTCCTCAGCCAGTTAACCAAGCCCACAAACCTCTGCATTTGTTTTCGCGTTGTTGGAAATGTGCTGGTGACAATCTTCTGTAAGTGGCATGGATGGGCATAATTCCCTTCTCGCAGACCCATGGCCCAGGAAGTCAACCGTTCTGTGCCCAAAGTGGCACTTCTGATTATACAACCACCCTATGTACTATGGGTTAGTGTGTAGAATATAATTATATAATACTAGTACAGTTCTGTATAGGCCTACTATATATTGAATTATGACTTTGTTTACTAATTATTTTATTTAGGAAGACTGGTACGAGAATAAATGTGGGAAATGCTGACATAATGAAACCAGAAAATGAAGCTATTAGCACATCCAAATTATCCTAAAGTTATCTCATTGGCCCAGAAATAAAATAATTTAATGTTTGCAATACATGTTTGTTAAGTGTGCAGTAGGAATGCTTTTAAAAATAACTAGATCTGACGTCACCAATATCCTACACAACTAGTACATAAATTAATTACATTGCTCCGGCTAGGTAACTCAATAATATTCGGTAGAGCACAAAATATCTTTCTCCCACGACTTCTGAGATTAGATTCGGAAACTACAGGAAAAATATTCGTCAGAAACAATCGCAGATTCCATCGCAAAATTACAAATTCTAGTGTCCAAAAATATTAATTAAAATTTATTATGTTTATGCAGGATTAACTAACACAGGAGGATTATGGTACTTGCTGCTAAAGTCATTATTTCTGTTACTCACGACCTTTTATTAACAGAAGGCGTCCCTTGGCAGCACCGACGCTATCTTGACCACCAAAATTAACATAAAAATTGAAGCCGCAGGGTCTCTTCTTCAATACCTTGGCTTCCCTGACTTACTACTGGGCTGGGCATTTTAAAAACTATTCAAAATAGTTAGGATGGCGTCGGCTATCTCCCGGTTAGCCGACGAAAGGAATTTTTATCGCCATTCTGTGTCGATGTCCCAGTCATAGATAAAAGCCCTAATCTCCACCCACGCACTCGTGATTATTGCCGCATTCAAAGCATCGCGTGCGAGCCGAAAAAGCTATTTGGGTCGGAGATTATCACGGTGACGGTAAAAACAAAAACAAATCATCCAAAATCGTGGTAACGAACTAACTCGAAACTAAACATGAAAACTAAAGAAAATCACAAGAGTCTACAAATATAAATAAACAAAAATAATTATACTACTGGATGTGTACTAACCTCCACAGAGAAACAAAGCTATCTATCTGGGGCATTCATTAACTAACCAAAACGAATTTATAATCTACAAACAACAATTATTTAACATGCCAATTACAAATTAATTACAATCAAAATAAAAGAAAAAAATCAAAGAAATTACAGAACAAAACATATCCAATTCTTCTATAGCCAAATGCTATACGAGGTGCGACAACTAGGTGGTGGATGGCAAGTCATTCTAGGACCAAGGCGAGGTATCTGAGATGGTCCTCCCAGGTCCGGGACCACACAATTACGTCATCGAGGTAGGCTGTGACTAATTCTCCCAGATATCCCTTAAGTACTTTTGTCATCATGTGTTGGAAGGTTGATGGTGCACACTTGAGGCCAAACGGCATGGTCCGGAACTGGAATCTTCTACCGTCCGGGGTAGTGAAGGCAGTCTTTTTACGGTCCTCCAGACGTATTGGTACCTGCCAGTAACCTGACTTCAGATCTAAAGTAGAGAAAATCCTAGCATCCCCCATACTTGCCAGTCATCATCCACACAGATCTGGGGCAGCGGCGCACTCTACGTCACCAAGTTCAGTGGTCTGAAATCTGCACAGAAGCGCAACGTTCCATCCTTCTTGGCGACCAGGACAATGCGTGCATTGTTGTAGCGGCTGTCTGAAGGTTCTATGGCCCCGTAGCATCTCTGCCACCTGCTCCCGTATGACACGCTGTTCGGTGAGGCCATACTCCTGCCGTCCGGTGTAAATCGGTTCAATCCCGGACGTTGAAATTGGGTGTTCTGCTGCTGTGGTGGTGTGAAGAAGGTCAGAAAAAGTAAATACATCAGCACGTTCTGTCAAGATGTTCTGGACGGTGGCTTGGTACTGTTCCGGTACCTCATGGTCCAGGTCAGCCAACTGGATTGGCAGTCCAAGTGGTCGGTCAGCTTGGTCAACGGCGTATACAGTCCTGCGTACACTGGTACCCACATGGAGGCGGCGAGCAGCAACTTCTATGACTGCTTCCTGGGTTTGTAACCAAGGTTGCCCCAGCACCAAGGGGTCTCTCAGGTCGTCCACTATCATTGCCTCAATATGCGACACTTGGTCACGAACCCCAATGGCTTGGCAAGTCATTCCTTTGGTGGGGGTGGTACCATTGTAAGTGGCAAGCCGGATTATGCTACTGTTATACTGGACCTGACTTGGGGCAACGAGGTCAGACCGAACAAATGTGTGGCTCGCTGCAGTGTCGACCAGGGCAGCTGTAGGTTGGCCACCAACTTCCACTGGTATGCGGAAGAGTAGATCAACTGGTCCGGCCACAGTGCCGAGGAACGATGGTATTAGTGAGGTTGTCACGTCCTTGTAGCTTTCAATGATAGCGGGGAATCCGACGTCTGGCTGGCTTCCCTTCATTGGAAGTTTCCCGACCAGTCTCGTGGTAGCTGATTCCTTATAGGGCAGTCTCGATGCCAGTGGAAGGTCAGCACCGGGCAGGTGTGGCACTGTGGCGGCGGCGGTTCAAGATGCCGTGCTGTAGCTGCAGTTGGTCGCTGTGAATCAGCATGTCGTGATGCTGTGGTTGATGGTGGCGCTTCAATAGCGCGATGTGATACCACTCCTGGTTGGGGCGGCAGCGTGTGCCCCCGGTCGACATTGAGTTCGCTTGGACGCACAATTATTTTGTGACTGGTTGGCACCCCGTGACTGCAAGTGAGTTTGTGCACACACTGTTCCACTGCTATTGCCCTCTGCACGTAGCTCTCCACTGATTCCAGTGAAATGTTCATCATAAACGGGCGTAACTCTGGACGGAGACGTTGGATGAAATTATTGAGAGCACCTTCTGGTGGAACGTTTGGGAGGATGCGTCGGAACAGCTGTAATTTTTTTGGCAGCAAACTTCTCAACAGACTCGCCCTCCTTTTGTCTGTCGCCATAGAACTGAGCTTGGCAGTCGGCAATGGCTTCCGCTGCACCAAAACGGGACTGGAGGCCTCGAGCAAACTCCTCCCACATCATGTCGGTCCACCCCCAAATCGCCCACCATTCTCGTGCAGCACCATGCAGGTTTTCGCTGACACGTTCAGCCCATTCCCCCCTTGGGGGGCTCTGGAACCGGTCTACGTCCTCGTGCACCTGTCCTGAGAAATCTGGAAATGTAATCTTATTTCCCAGGTACAGGTGGCAGGGTGTAGGGGGGTACTGGTTGGCCTGGCCTCTGACAAGCCTCAGAGCAGTGGCCTCGCCCTGATGGTAAGCATGGCGGTTGTCTACGGCAGATACCGAGATATCAGGCTGTTTGTTTTTGCCCGAGTTGATACTATAGTAAGGACTCGTGAAAGGAAGGGAAGCGGCATTGTTGATGTCCCTAAGTTCATGACAATTCGCGGTACATGACACACACACAAACACGCCTTCTGCAAATGTCACTAGTTCAACTGCGAGTACAACGGCGGTGTCGTGTGGTTTTACAAGTGACACAGAATGCTAATTCAATGCCCAGTCATTCACAACAAGGTGCATCACACAACGTGAGGTGAGGGCGGGTCGTGACATCGACAAGCACCTCTGCCTTAACATGAGGGCTGCTTACCTGTTTAGGGGATACACAATGACACAGATCTTGAACAAAAACTTCTGTTAATAAATCCTGAGATACAGGGCACCCACACAGCAAACACTTCATTGTTTACACCATTGCACAGTACCTGTATAAACAATGCTGGGATGTCGCACTGTTTTAAACTCGTGGGCCGGTAAAGTGTTGTTATTGACGCTAATGTTGTTGTTTACAGTTGTGTAGGTCCGAAGGGATACGGATCCACGGAACCGGATCACTTGTGGGAGTGGTAGTGGTGGATGTAGTTCCGCCTTTAAAATGGATCCATATCCACTCGTACTTGAAGTGGCAGGTGGAGAACTGAAGTTGTTTTTGGCTGATGGACAATGGTGGATAGAGGGGTTGGCATAAAGGTGGTGCGCGTGATGGCGGCGACTGTAGGCCAATGCTGCCTAGAGGCAGTTACTGCAATGGTGATGCGTGCAGTGACGGAGTCTGCCGATCAAAGCTGCCCAGAGGGGTTGCGACGATAGCTTGGATGGTGGCTTCCATGCTGTTGGGCTATTCCACGACTTTTCCGTGCTTGAGTAGGTAAATCTTCATGCCAAAGCGTTGGCGCCATATGTCGCTGTCTGGAGGAGGCAGAGGGTGTTGGAGTTTGAACACAAAGAACTGCAGGGTACCGAACAGATGCAGTAAATAGTTCCGATGCGTAACAGTACTTGGGCTACACCTGGTCTGAGCCCTGCCCGGCCAGGAAGGTGTTTATCTCAGGGCGTAAGGGTTCGGTGACGTGCCTCTCCGGGTAATGTTAATAATGCCAAGGATTTAGGCGCGTGGCGGACTCAGACGGAAACACTTTTGGACACTATTCAAGGGTTGTGCCTCACGACCCTTACCCTACGACCTATATGAAGGCCAGCTCCTACCACACATACGCGTACTCTAACTTCCCAATTATCCCACAATGTCCTTCCCGTCACAGCGCTGCACCACAACTGCCTGCCGCCAAAAGCGGCAGATGCACTCTCTCTTTCTCTTAAAAGGGGGGACGGGAGAAACCTCTGTGCTTGGGCAAGATTGGGCTGACCCTACCAGGTCAGGGTCCTGGTACGACGACAACTTGCTATAAAACCTCCAATTCTTATGAACATCAAAACATTTGTTTCTCTTAAGAAATGTATCCAGTGGGTCCCGTAAGGTGAAATTAATGATAGCATTGTTTGCATAAATGATGGAAAGTGGTATCCGGCTCAGGCTCCCTAAAAAAGTGTTAACTTTTTATTTTTAAGTTTTTTTACCTTCTGAATCCACATATCATGTATAAATCTAATGTTCTTTAACCTATGTCAATGTTAGATTTTTACAGCCTAACAATTAAATTTTATATTTTTCTAACAGTCATGCAGATTATTACATCAACACCATCAACTTAGACATATTTTTTCAGCAAATATTAAGACTAGCTAATCATTCATTGATTGTCATTCAAAATAAAATGTTTCAATAGTGGCTAAAGCAGGTCTATGTAAAAAGTTTGTTAGGTTAGATTTGGTTAGGTTAACTAACCGTACCTAGCATAACAAAAAGAAATTCAGACAATACATCTTACCGCTATAGAAACATTTTTCACTGACAAATATACCTCTAAAATCAATAGTCTGACAGGTATAAGATGAGAAACTAGTCTTAATATTGTTACAGGGTTTTTTGTCAGTTAGCTTGTTTTTGTGGATTTTCGTATTTTTTTTTTCTTTTTTTTCTCGGGGGTTTTGATTTTTGTGTTCGGACTTATAAACTTTTCAATATAATGTTTTTGTATTAACTTTACTTATACTTGAATTTAATAATTGTTATACTGGGTAAGGTTTTTCTTAGTTGGCTTTCGTGAGAGAGGCATACAGGCAGCGCACGTAGTTTCTGCTGAGAGGTGAGCTAGGCTCACGTAGCGTACGCCAGTGAAGTGCGGGATGAGGTAGTATTTGTTATCGGAGGCTGTATGTAGCAATAACAAGGCGTGGGACGCTGAGGCCGCATACGGGGTTAGCTATCGTGAAGCAAGTACGTGACCGACAGGCTTGGAGCCATAGAGGCGCGCTGACGGTAGCAGACGATAGGATATTTGACCGGGCCGTGGGAAGTGTTCAGCCGTGTGGGTGTGAAAAAGACGAGTTAGGGCTTACCGTTGGGAACGAGGAAGATTTTCCCAGGTACAGAGTGCTGATCGGCTGCAGACGATGCATGTAACCTGTACTTGGGGCAGGGAAAAGGTAAAGGCGAATGAGCATGGAGGACGAAGGTAGAATACGCGGGGCTTGACGGCGGAGATGCCCGAAGTAAGAGATCGTTTCGGGAGTTGTCGTGTTGGCCGCGGCGAGCGAGTGACGTGATTGGAGTGTGTTGTGATGGCTGTGACGAGCGATGGACGTGTGTGACGGTGGTTGCGGAGTTTTTGGTGTTCAAGGGTCAGCCCGGAGGAGGTTGGAAGGATGGACTTTGAGATGAGATGAGTATTAACGTTGGTGTTAGTTAATAAGACATTAGGCTAGTTTTTGATGTAGAGTAGTCGTGTGCAGACGTTGACAGTGGGAGGATGTGACACGAATGGTAACACTGCGCTTGAAACTCCGGAGGTGTTTACAGGTTAGTCGACAAACATGTTGATGACTGTAGTACACAGTACCTGCGCTAGGAGAGGCGGCAGGCTTAAGATGTTGCGAGCTCAAACCTAAAATTTTCTATCAGTAGGCGCAACATGATATTTCTTTTCAAATTTCGTTAAAAGTAAACTGCATTAATTGTAACTTCTTGTTCAGTAACTGTCTCTTGCTTAACTTTTTGTTTGTCTTTAGTCTGGTTATTTCGTTGAATAAACTTTAAGTATACCACGGTCACCCTTAAGATTCGGTTTTGTATGGTTTAGATGTTAGAGAAGTAGTTTTTGTTTGTGGAGTAATAGAGACACGGTAGTTTTGGCCGGTCTGTATGATTGTATCTCGTGATCTGAGAGATTTCTAGTTTAAAGTAATGTCGTGATGTTGTTGTTCCTCTACAGGAGGATAGATATATTTGTTATGAAACTTAAAGGCGGGTTCACGAGCTCTACTTCTGTTTGGTTATAACGAGAGGTATTTATAAAATTCCAGTTTGGCAAATCAAACTTTGTTGCTGTTCTCTAGATAGCGTGGAATGTTTTGACACTCTTTTAATTAAGGCTGTGTGAGGCCGAGTTCATAACATTTATTTCTTTGTTATTGTTCAATTATTATTGTAGTAATTGTGCCGTCGTGTTAATTGGAATTCATTATTTTTATTTTAAACTGTTTAATTATTTGTCTGTTATTTTTGAAGTTGTTGAGATAAATAAACCATGGATGTTATTTGAAAGTATTCGCGTTTCTTTAAGAAGTTTGTCCCTGCTGTCAACTATAGTGGCAATTGTTTTGAGTAGTTTAGTACAATAACTCCTTTAGTATAACGACCTATTTTCTTAAGGCTACAGAGGTAGTTCATGTAGGACATACCGACTTTTAATGTTATGTTTACATGTGAAAAGACACCACACACATGGCCGCACTAGTCCCCTTATATAATGATTCCCAGTATCTCTCTTAATAATTTTTATTATGAATAGTTGACATTTGATTTGAATTCTGAGCTAGTCTGTTCAATTTGAAATGATGTTTACAGTTTGTTTACCCCCTTGTTGCGAGTTGC
The DNA here is from genome assembly GCA_003012365.1 of Medauroidea extradentata. Lineage (NCBI taxonomy): Eukaryota > Metazoa > Arthropoda > Insecta > Phasmatodea > Phasmatidae > Medauroidea > Medauroidea extradentata. Next base: position 67,431 of record PNEQ01000009.1, read on the forward strand.
TATTGTTTACATTTTATAACCCCCCCCCCCCAGTTCATTGTTGATGTTTTGATGTGAATGTTAGGTGTGGGCTTTAATTTTCGATTTTCTTTTATTTTGTGGATGAGCCCATGGTGATTAAAGTCTAGTTAAGAGTGAAGCAGAAAATTTGTCCCCACCCAATGAGTTGCTCTGCTCACTGTTTGTGGCAATTGAGGTTATGGCTACTTGCTGAAGGATTTATGCACCCATGTGAGTTGATATGTGATAGTAGCCATACTACAAACTAATTAATTTGTGTTGTTGACATAGAACTTGATGTTTGGCCAGCCATAGTCGGTAGCCCTAGCAATGTTTACAGTTGCTCATACCTAACCTATAGGTACACTATTTGTTTACTTGTGGTACCTGTCAACATCCACTTTAATATTTCTACATTTTTTATACAAATTAACTCGTTTGAATAGTTTGAACATTTTAATTCTATAATAATCTGGTGATCATCAGGCATTAGGTGAAGCCTGATGTTAGTATTCATACACGTCACTACAATAACACTTACATATTTTATTTAGTAACTATTAGATGTTTTCTACACTTTTTGTTACACAATTCACAAGTTGTTTTATTTTTATTACTTTCCCCCCTTAACATTTTTGGTGCAGTCACCGAGTAAAGGAGACTAGGTATGCCAATATTTCTCCCTACCTTTAACATTTTTGTAGGAGGCACCGGTCCCAGTGACCTGCCTCGCTAGTAGTATGTTACACTCTTTTGTTATTTATCCCCCCCCCTTTCCATCCCGCTTAACAATATTTCTAATTTTTCCGATAATTTGAAACCTTATAAAAATTAAATCAGTACTGACTTACTTCCTTCTCAGAGAAAATGCGGTTTGAAAATTGGATTGTAAACCAAAACATGCTCAGTTTTAGGTGCATATTCTTGGATACTGTAATTACAAGCAATGTAAAGTTTATAAATGTGCAAGAAAGATGCTTATTTCAGCTACAAATTGGTTTTAGTTTCAATTCTCCAGTTTTCACGCATTATGAGATACATACTTAGCTTTTCGTGAAAGTTGAACTCTGGAAAAAAAAATTTGCTCCCAACATGCTAAAAATAAATCACCGGCCATTTTTAAAGGAATGCAAAAAATGCAGTACCTTTATTCTCATAGTTTAATTGTATATAGGAACACATTTACAGAATTTTTAGAAAGTGTCATGCAAAAATTTATTTAAAATTGGTTTTATTATACGTGACCCAGAGGCTTACCAACATTCTCTGTATATAGATATACACTTCTCTCCACACTTGAACAGTTCGCTGCAACATCTTTTTTAGGCATGTTACAATTTGCAATCATGAAATATTTTTGTTTTAATAAACACTATTAAGCTGAAAATATAATGCTAACTTAATGTTAAATTACAAAAGAACTATTTATTTTCACACAATAAATATTGGTTTTCACATTACAATTTCGTGACGAAAATTTCAAACCTTAAGGGTGCCACCTACCACCTTCTTCAAACGTGTTGCAGTATGTTTCTGCAAATATTATTTTTTACAAAACTATTTCACATGTGCCCACTGCGCCAGAGTATGAAATGAAAACGCTTTGGATAATGATGAAATGCCACTGTTAAAAACATCATTCTCATTAAAAACACTGTTTTGAAGCCCCCTACAAAGATAAAAACAGCCTTATCAGGCTTACCTTACTTAAAATGTACTAAAAGGATATATGCAAAACTCAGAATTGTGCACTGAACTTTGCTAGACTTACATCAATAAAATTATATGGCCACCACTTAAAAGTCTCATAGTAAAAATCAATCTGCAGGAATTGTGTGTGCTGGTTCAGCAAATGGCTTGTGGTGATGCAACATTTGATGAGTGATTCAAGGTCGCCCTTACAGTCCTGTCACTTATTAACCTAATACGCAATGGTCGGCGGTGCCCTTAAATGAATGAATCAACGTAGGCTCCAATTACCTATTTCTTTGCCGAAGACCACAATACTAACATATTAGGAAGACAAAGTCAGCCCCATTTACAGTACTGAAACTCCCTAATTTGATTGAAGATGAATTATGCAACATAACTACATTTCTGCTTAAATGTAATAACTATTCAAATTTCACGTGTTTAGTTACTATATTTGCAGAAATGAACATTCATTTCTACTGAAACATTGATTTTAACTAATAAATTGTCAGCAAGTGAACAGCCAGAGCACTTACAATCAGTGGTTTCAGTTTGAAAGAATGTTGGAGAGGGTGGAGGGGGCTGGAAAAAATTCTGAATAAACAGTAAAATGATTTTACTGTCAAAAGATATGTACATCTTTCATCTACATTTCAACATAATCACCACACAGACTGTTGTATCTTCTTAAGGTGTTTATTATAACTTGACTACAACTCACTTGATATTACATTTGTTTTAACGGTACTTTTACAATTACTATACATGCTTCTTCAGTCTCGTACCTTCAAGATCTCTACAGTCTACTGTTGGCCTAGAACCAGGGGTGCCAACCTTAGAACCCCATATTACTTAATACACAATGTTTCTG
>PNEQ01000010.1:9940-56948 GCA_003012365.1 Medauroidea extradentata
AGACATTTATAAATGCATCATTCACTATCAGCAAAATATGTAACGTAATTTATTATGTAATTTAGTGTGTGCCATTTTCGTAAGGTATTAATATTAATATTTCACGCGCACGAGGTACCGGAAGTGTGTAAACCCCGTAGCGAGGCAAGGAGCCCCTAGCGGTTGCCTTCCTCGTGGCAGTTCGTCATAGTCTTCTGGAGAGGTAAGACGCTGTCCGTGTGCTCTTCATCTTTTGTTTCACCGATTGTTAGTTTTCAATAGTCTCGTTAATATACCGGTTCACCTTTGCTTAGCACACGTTACCAGATATTCCCCATTGCATTGCGCATCCGCTTAACCTAATAATTGTGACCATTTTTGGTATTTTTTTAACTTAAACATCGCGCCGGCATTATCACCGCCATGTGGTTAGGGACTTTTGTATCGGGAGACATCGGCACTCATCCTTCACCATACGAGGTTCGTTTTGGTATTGTTTTATTCAGCATAATTGTACACACGCGTTGATAAGGTTATTTTGTATTTGTGTAACATTTTTAAGGGCGTAATTCATGTTTTTGTGACCGACCACGTGCAGGTTATGACACCACCATTGTGTTCAGCATACATGTGAGCAGTACGTTGTACATTCATTTCATTATCACGCAATTCATCTCGTTGAGAGCATCACTCTGTGTGCAGCGTGTTGCGTGCCATTCACACCACCACCGGCCTAGCATAGCTTGCCACAGTTTTCGCACTGTACCGCTAACATCACTTGTAGAACCCTACCACACTACAATGTGCACGGGAACTGCTGCCTTGTGACACGTTAGTTAGGCACGTGCTCACCGCAACTCAACTCTCTACGCCAGCTTCCAAGTGAATCTGACGGTCCATCATAGTGGCCGCCAGCCCCTCGCTGCTTAAGGAGGTGCACCTTCTGGTGTCGTAGACTCACCTCGTACACCAGCTCCACACTGATCACTCACCAACCACGTGCGATATACCAGCCGGTCGTAGTCACTACGCAAAGTTCACTTTCACGTGCACTATCGTGTGCTTTAGGGTTATTGTTACTGCAAGGGACGCATCACTACGATTACCTCGCTGCGTGCGTAATTCAGACATTATTTTGGCACTGTGTACCGTAAGCGTAATAAATCATCTGTATGTGAAATACTGTTTACATAATTTCTAGACACCTAATATTGCCAGTATAAGCAACGTAAGTTATCAGGCGTATTGGGGGCCAACATCCAGTAAGTGTGTAGTTCTGGTATAGTCAGTGTCATATGTGTTAATCCATTCAAGTGCTTTCACCACTTAATCACGCACATCAACGCGCCGCGTGTTAAGTGGCTTTCAATCACTCACATCAACGCGTCAGGTGGGATACCGAACACACCGAACAAACCACACCCTGAGGCCTAAGAGTCTCGAAGTGCAGTACCTGGGGAGTATTGCTGGCACCCTTCACTCAGATCAACAGCGTAGTTCGCTATCCCGATCCCACCCGAGGTAGGCGTTAAAGTATCGCTATCTGCTGTATATTGATCAATGACTTCATCGATAACTTCGTCGATGTGCTCCAAACCTTGTTCTCACCAGTCATTTTGATCCAATGTGCATTCTATGTGCTGGCAAAGCAATAAGAAACTATAATAATTTGTTGTCCTCTATGTTCTATAGTTCTATGCAAGCAATTGATCTTGTTTACTTTGGAAATTTATGACAATGCATCAGATATAAGCCCCATTCAATGGGCTAACAATTTATCTACATTTTTTTGTTACATAAATATGGTTAATTATACTTATGTATTTATTAGTCATAAATTCTTGTCAGTGATGAAGAATAATTTATAATGAATTTACACTACAGTGAAAGGAACAAACGAGACTAGGTATCTCTGATTTCAAAGGTAATTTAATTACATTATTTGCTTCAGAGTTATGTGTAGGATAAAACAGACTAATACACATACGAAAGATGCATTGATAGATGGCATTTGAAGAATGAATTAAATAAGTAAGTGTAAAGTGCATGTGTCTGATTTTCTTATGACTATGAGATTTTACATCTACCTTGGGATGCTTACTACTGGACCATGTCCTAGTACTTCTAATAGGGCTATTCCGTAGTACTTTTAACTTTAACATCTCAATTCTTTGATTTAAATTTCAATCTCAAATATTTCAGTAATAGTTGTAAAATACCGACTTAGAGACTCTCTTCTATTCTCAGGCATAGTTAGTTCTACTATAGCTTTTATTAATTTAATTTCAACAGATTTATCTACCAAAATTAACGTTGGTTCGAATTTCTATTTATGAGATGTAAACCACTTACTCCAGAACAACCTTCGTAAGTAATGACCAGTTGAAACTTCTCTTACCAAAGGTTTTCTTCTGTGTAGTTGTCTTCACGAAAATACCTCTTATTGTCCTCTCGAGTAAAGGCCCTTCTGTACATTTCCTCCCAGGAACACACGTAACCGGGTCAAATGTCTGACAACAAGCTGACGACCAAGTCTTCAATTATGACGCCATTTCCAGTGACGACGGTACTCGCGATGATTGTCAACTCACGTTGAATCTTCCTCCTGGAGCTTAATGTTTGGTTATGTATGTCAAAATGTACTGAAGTTTGTCTTCTTCCAGTTTTCTTAAGTTTTCTAAAATCTCTTCAATAATTCAGTACTGTGAAATACTGTCTCTTATTCCAAACAACTCTCATCTCTTCTTTCTGCTAAGACATCATTTAAAAAAGGCCACGAATGTAAATTATCTGTTAGCTCTACTGGTCGAACCCAGAACCTGATCACTGTCGCTTTAAATAACCCTGAAGTAAGAAATATATTATAATTAACTACAACCTTTAAATGCCATGTTACCTTTACCTATAATGTCAGTATATTTATAGTTGCAAATAAAATTACATATTAAATCTACGTCTAGCTCGAGTTTCTACGACCACATTACACTCTTGACGTACTCATTAACTGATCGTCACAACAACATTAGTAAGTTTATTACATCTGTGACCTAAAAAACCGTACGTTACAGAACAAAGGACCAAAAGTAATTAATTATAACCCAATCAAATAAATTTAACTTAATTAGTGTTCCAAACTTTTTTATTTCATTATTTTTACAGGGATCTGTCTGATGAAGGTTATAATTCTTTCTTCATCACGAAACTCAACATTACATCTTTTAAAGTATGCTTCAAAGGAACTTTACGAAGATGAATGGGTTTTGTGGACATATACCATCGCAGCATGTAATGCAAAAAGTTCACACACTCATTTTTTCTTACAAAAATTAATGCATTGTTACTATACTTTTATGTGAACAAACATCAACTAAACTGTTTTTCATAGACAATGGAACCAAGTGACTTTCTGTTGCCACTACTGGCATGCAACCAAAATACTGACGTGGCATGTAACGTGATATCAATGGCATCAGAGAATGAAAACACTGTTGATAAAAGTATCATTGTAAATATATCAAAGCCATAAATGAGACATGGTTTGTAACATACATCATGGTGGTGATAGTAAAATAATTTTAAAAAAGTTAAAATTACTAATATTATAAACATCATTGAATATCAATGTCTTTTTACCTTACCCAATTCTAACATTAAATTATCAGTGAAACTGGTAAAATTCACAAACAGCCATTCTGTTTTGCAGTGAACAATAACCTGCATTATATTTTAATAAAGATTACCAGTCATTATTAATGTGCATTAGGAAACTAACTTCTTACTTTTCCCAATGCTTTTTGGAGGTTTCTCTTTAAAACATGGAAATGTACAATACAATTATTAACTATATAGTGAGGCCTTATAATAACAAATCACAGCGTTAGGCTTTACAGCCATCAGTGATTTCATAAACAAGCAGATAAAAGTAACTTACTTTTGGGTCATTTAAAATTGGATGGTCTGTTACACCAGGGAAAAAAACCTTCATGATGTAATTTCTATGGTCTAAAGTAGGAATCCCAGATGATTCTAGGTCAGCAGTAAGATCAGTCATGTCAGTTTGAAGTTCTGCAAATGCTGCAAATAAGAGAAATACATTACAGAATTGCATATGTAATTAAAGATACTAAAACAAGTAATGTAAATATAAATTGAATAACCATTATCATTATAACACATACTTTTACTGTCCAGTGGCAAGTTCATCCTTAAGTCACTTACTTTCCAAAACCTTTCTAAGCTCTCCAACCTCCTTCACCATTGCACGTTGCAAAGCATTTTAACATCTAAATTGAACCTGAGATGTCCAATTCAGCATTTTTACTTCAAAGTTTGTCTTGCGTAATGACACAAACAACAAAATATAACAAATTATTGCCCATAAGTTGCTGTCAGATCCATCCAGACATATATGAAATGGAGAATATCTATTAATAGCCTGCCAAGGTCACTTGCTGCCTGCCTACCTGCAACCAGCTCACGTGTGTGTGTGTGCACCCGCACACACTCCTGCACCTGCACGACACTCCCCCCTCCCCACTCATGCTGTGTTGTGTCTGCTGCTTCCAGCATGTCCTCCTCCCCATTCCTTGCCGACATAATGAGCTATGACAGCAAAGCAAGCTTGCCTTTTTTATTTACTGTCCAGCCAGAGCTCAGGAGAAAGAAAGGATCAGGAATGCGGCTGGGGTGGCTACAAGCAGAGGGCTGTGCGGCCCCAACCATTACCCTGCTTGCCTTGCCTTCCCTCTCCCACGGGGAACAAAAAGAACAGCGTTGCCCTGTTTTTTCTTCCATTATTTTCCCAAGGAAAGATAGCTGATCACGAGACATCAAAATTAACTTCTCATATTGCTTCCGCCTGCCACACATAAACTTTCCTGCTACATCAAACAAAAAAAAATTAGTGTTTTAGCAGCGACCGTTGCAGCCATGATAGAGGGGTGGGATTGAGGGACCGGGCAGTGAGAACATTCTCTTTCTCTCTGCCTCTAAATCTTGACATCCGCCAGTTTACGACTACAAATCCACCTCCCACCCTTCCCACCACCACCACCCAAAAATATAAGTGCATACTATATACAAGTAAATACGGTATACTTGTAAATGTTGACACAATAATTTTTGTTTGTCTAATCCAAGTTGAAATGCAGTAAATGCACCTCAAGTTTGTTGAAAGTAATTCTAAAAATATTTTTTGTTCCACTTCTACTAACACTACTGCAGTAACCATTCTACAGGACTTGCAGCTACACAGCATTTCCAGCTACTGACCTTTCCATTTTTTTTAGTTTATTTTTTGTTGCCTCATTAAAGATGAAAAAGGATTAGTGTTCATAAAAAGTGTCACGTAATCTTAATTTCACATCTGGGTAAATATATTACAAGACACCATGAATCCACTTTTTTTCAAAATTTTCAGTAACTATGACTCAGTGATGATGTTTTTGCTTGCTTCTATTTGTATTGTAAAAGCAGGAACTGTCCAAAACTGTTGTTCATAAATGTAGGCTGATTTTCTATAAACAGAAGTACAAAACCAAAAACAGCAAAAAAGTGATATGATATGCAGCAGCAATGGCTGAGCTGGCAGGTACACAAAAATGGCAATGCTGTGAAGGTCTAAATGGTAACTTGCAGTGACATCACTACAATGCTAGCTTGTTTCTATTACACACCCCTCTATCCCATCCCCTTACAAGCTTCTTCTATGGCTGAATGTTTAGGTACAAAAGAATCAAGTGGGAAAAATGAGGAAAGAAGAAAGGGCAAACAATGAGTAACCAGCTTGGGAGGAAGGTGGCACAGCCAAAGAAAGTAACACAAGTAGCAGAACGAATTGGTGGAGGAGGGGGAGCAATGGGTATTGAGTAAGGCAAAAAAAACCTACTTCACAGTCACAATACTTCCCACAAGCTCGCTTCACACAAACTCTCCATACATGTTCCAAATGGCAAAATCACAATTTTTCATGGAATATTCTCACAATTTTCATATGCTTCCTCAAAAAGAATATTTACTATTTTTTTTACTTGGCAGTTACTGAGAATAATGTTGTAAAATTGCTGTAGTTGCTGAATTTGTGGTCATAGTGCAAAGAACTTACCCATACTTGATTTACAAATAATTTGTAATCAAATTAAATAAACAGATCCCTCCTATTAAAGTATATTACGTAACTGAAAGATTCAGGAAAACAAACTTTATTTTCAGTATTACTGACTTCATTTTCAGCTGATTAATTTTACGCTAATATTTTTCTAATGTTATGTAATTGTGACCAAGCCCTGGTCAGACCACAAAATTTTCAGAGAAACGTAACTCCCTTAATGAAAAAGCAAGGAGATATATACTTAATTGTACATTGGCAACAATTGTTTGCAATGACATAAAATTATACAGAACATATAAAGAACTTTCTATACATTGTTGCATTTTGCCACTGCCTTATTACAATAACAAATTTTGGATCGGTGTTAATTAGTACATGAAAACACAAATTCTGAATTCTCAGTTATTTGGATAAGTGAAACTCATAAGTATATGGCTACTGTATTTTTGTAACACTGCCAATATCTAGAATATAAAAAAATTATCACAATTCCTATGCAACTGTTATAAATATAAAAACTACCAAAATATTAATAACATACACTAACCTTGTTTGCATTCTGAACGAACGTTGCTTTCCAATGTATCCATCTGAATCTGTATGCGCTTATACTCCCTCTCAGCTTGTGTAGACTTTCGACGATACACAACAAGAACTACTAGTAAAAAAAGCACCAAACAAACAGTTCCAGCAGTGATACCTGCTATCGCCTCTGGAGGAAAAACACTAGGCTTCATGACTTCATAATGGAGGTATCCTATTGGAAAGCTTAGTGTTCTACCAACATGAACCACCACCGTTGGTAGAGCCATTTCTGTGCCAAATCCCACATCCTTGATCCCTGCTGGTTGTGTTTCTGGCGGTATACACACCAACTGTGTCAGTGCTAATGATGTTACATTACATGGTTGCATTCCAATAGTCACATTCACATCAGATTCATCACTTGCCAAGTTCAAGTTTTCACCCTATTAAAACAATAAAATAGGTTACTTTCATTAAAATATTTCAAAATGAACACCTCACAAACCATGTCTTTACATAAGAAGTCATTAGATAAGAAACTATTGGTTCACACAGACTGGAAACATAAGAGTAAATATGCTGTGGCATATGGAATCATCCCAGCACACAGTTGGAATAAGCCCACAAAACCAAAATCAGGATTTTTAGACTGGGAATTGAACCCAGGTCCTTCAGAACTGGAGTCCAGAATTTTACAACTGTAAGAATTTGCTTGCCTCGCCACACAGCCTACATACATATTGCTAGATGTGTACTTGAGCAGCTGTGGAATTACTTCACTGTATGGTATATGACTTAATTCTTTACAGACATCTTCACTTTAATATTATAAAATGAAAGCATTCCATTTAAATTATCACTACTTTTCCAAAATACAAGTGATATACTTACTTCAATCACTAAGGTATCTCCTTTATAAAGTTTGATTTTATTGTTAAATTCATAAAAGACTGGATCTTCAACATAGAGAAGCTGTGATCGTAGGTTCTGGAAATGTTTTGCTAGGTCTCTCACAGCTTTAACATTATCCATTATAAAACTAATCTGAAGAGCCAAATGGGATTCCTGAAACTTCTGCAAATCTAGTGAATTCTTATGCTCTGAATGGCGAACACTAAACCACTGATGAAATTTTTCATTCACAGGCGGAGAAGGACACTCTATTTGAGCACTATTTATGATTATGCAATCCTGAAAAAAGAAAAATATATCACCTCTAAATCCAAATACGCTACTATAATATATTAATTACTTTGGGATCAATTTAAAAGAAAGCTCTTAAAACTCTTTTCCAAAATATTTGTAGCTGGTAGGAGAATATTTTAACTTTCTTTTCAAAAGGAAATAATGAAGTAATAGTATGCACAAATACAAATCTATTTTGTAGCAAAATAGAAACATTAAAAATATCCGTCATGAATGTAAAATATTATAGTAAATACAGTGGCACCACTTTTTTTTTACACTTTTCAAGGGACCTGGAAAAATTGTTTTGAAATGCAGTTAGTATAAAAACAAGAGAATTTATAATGTAAAAGCAGCAAATGAGACAATAAAAATTAAGTGTAAAAACAGGGGGTGTATAAAAGGAGTTCTACTGTAATAATACTCAAGAAACATGTCACTAGAGCAACACTAGTATGCCACATGAAATTAAGTAGAAGACCTACCATACACCAAAAACAAACTAGAAATTGCTGCTGGCAAATAATATAAAAACTAGTAAAATACTGATATGCACAACAGGTTTTTAAAAATTTATTTCATAACTTTAATATCAAATTTTATGTAAGAAATAATTTTTTTTATAAATTGTACAAAAAGCACTCCAGGGGCTAAAGCGGAAAACTACATAAGTGAAACGGTTAAGAAAAGAAAGGTAGCAGCTAACAAAAAGAGAAATTAACTTACATGATAAAAAAACTCTGTAACTACCACCTCACCAAACTTTGTCTACATCAAGTATCAGCTATTAAGAGACAGCTGATTTAACACTGGGAGCAGCATTTGGAGCAAACAGATATTTAAAAAAGAATTTTTTTTTTTTTTTAAATTCTAGTTTTAATATTTGTCTAAAAGCAGGTGTTAGATACCAATTGCTGAAGTATCACCATCAGTTCAGAAGAAACATCACAGTGTTCTTCCATCTGAAAAGTCTTAATTTAGTAAATCAGTTCTATGCATATTCGTCTTTTTTAGTCTGAAATGTTACATCTCTTACTTGTTGTGCTGTACATAGAAACTTAATACATATCTATAACGATTATTAAATTGTTATTAGTTTATTGATTTTGACTTTGTCTTGTTATAATGCTACAGTACTTAAAAATTTGACTTAATTCATTACTGCAGCCCTGTGCGCTCTCTAGCAAAGTGTTCACATTACCGGCCATGAGGTTTAAACTTAAAATGTAGCATTCAGCTTAGGCAGTCTAGGACTTCAGAACAATTGAACATGTTTCTCTCTTCTCTTTTTCTCTCTCCCTCCCACCTATTTTTTTGTCTGTGTGTGTGCATGCACATGTACACGTGTGTGTGTGTGCGTGCACGCACATGTACGTGTACGTGTGTGTGTGTAGTGAACAGGTAGGCACCAACCTACATAAATTCACAGTTACACAATTTTTGCACTGATGTTGATGTGATCAAGCGAGAGATGAGGTGACGGCCGTAACAGACAGCTCAAGCAGCACATATTTTGTTCGCTTCCTCTTTCCCTCTTTTTTCTTTTCTTCTCCGTGTTTCATTGATCACAGCAGCTGCAGACAGCTGTATCATTTATGTTGCGTGAAACAAAGGTGACTAAAAAGACATTTATATCGAAGGAAGAAAATTCTACGACTGTACTTAAAATCGCAAAATATTGTATCATCACTGTTATGGTTAGTTGTAATTCATACAGATGGAACCTAAACCACTTGCAGTTTATCATTCCCAGAACCCGCCAGTGTTTTAGAAAACTGACCAGAGTAAGCTGTCTGTAATCTGTAAATCTAACACCAATGCCTGGGTTACAGGTGCGCTGTTTGTAGATTAATTCAACAATTGTTATGTTCCTGATGAAAAAGGATATTATGAAAAGAACAAAATCCTCTTTAATAACAGCAGTTCTCAACGGGAAGACAGATGCCAGATGAACCCCTTGCACATAGAGACGATGAAAAAAGCGGTGAACAAGCAAGAGTCGGCATTAGAGCCCGCAGACTTTCGCAGACATTGTAGTCCAACAGCACGAAAATTAAATCAGTAACACCATATTATTACTGTACGAGTCTAAAGCCAAAGGATTGAACTACAAACAACAGAATATATTTTTCTGCTCTGCCTTCAACAGATTAAGTTTGAATGCCCTAGTTTAGATATTTACACTATTTTTCTTTCTCTCTAATTACATACAATAAGACTGAAGTAAAAAGTGGCATCTATAGATAATAATTTATTTCCAGAAAAAGTAAATAACTACATCCTCAGAACAGTCCTTTATGGACATATGTGTAAACACGCTAAAATTGATTTTACAGAAAACATCTTGCTAGAATCCTATTAAATTGCAGCTCTTGGATAATGCAAATGGACCGGTTAACTAGTGACTACCCAGAACACTTTCATTTGTACTCTTTAGTTACCAAATGACTCAATCAAATTCCATCTTATAACATGGCACTTTTAACTGTTGTTCAGCCACAGTTATATGCTTTACACTCGCTCAGTGGAGAACTGATAAATTCCTCCACTAAAGTTATGAATCAGGAGAGATGCACTCAATCTTTGCGACTATGACTTTTGCCAGGCATCATCTGTGCTGTAAGCCTGTACGTGGGAGCGTGTGTGAGTGCAGTGGCAGAGAAGCTAGTGCAGTGTTGTCAAGTCTTCCAGAGGTCCAGCTCGGCGACTAAATCAAACTTCTTTTTGACGATTACTGTGGATGGGACGTAAATGACAGATATGAACGAAGGTAAACCAATATCATTCAAGACAATTTGTAAAACATGACGTATAAATTGCTTTAATATTAGAAGCAAGCGGGTGGTCCGTGATGCTGTCATCTGAAATGTGTATTTATAAAAAGAAGAACATTTTTTCTTGAGGTATTTAAGTTACATATAACTAAGACAGCTGCCCTTTTAGCTAGTCCGAGACACTGCAGGTCCATAGGTAGTGGATAATGAAAGGTACTGAAAAGTGTAAGGAATTTACCTCCACTCCCAAACCAATATTGGCAATTCGTACGTTAGGTAAATAATTAATATGTACAGAATTTCAGTTACTGTGTGTAACTATATATATATATATATATATATATATATAAAATTAGCTGGTTATAAGAGTTATTTTCAATGAACAGAAGTGGTGCATAAAGATAGTTATATAACTTCTTAAATAATTAAGAGCTCTACCTGAATGCACTGTGAATACGAAGGTATACATATAGGAGATTGAACACTCAAGCCGCCCCACACGCACTCGCATACCTGCCTCCCCAGACGTAACCAGTACTCTCCCCGATATAACTGATATGCCATTTTAAAGCTAAAAGTATGTGCTACAAAATATACTTGAAGTGTTTTGGATTATTTTAATTATTTAAACAACTGCAGGGCAAAAAGTTTACATTTAGACTTTAAAAATTAAATTGATTTATGTTTATGATTTTATAACGCCTAAACTATTAACACTAGAGAAAAAATTTATATGAACAAAATTAAAGAACTGATCTATTACAACAAAATAATCTATGGATTCACTGGCTTCTGCAATTATTAACGTACTTACAAGCAATTTTGTGAAAATCTACATTTTCACATTTCTGGGGGCGAAAGGGGAGGGGGGGAAGCACAAGCGGGAGAAGCGGGAACTTTCGACGAAATATGTGTCTCATAAAGGTCTAACAACTGACAAAAATTCAGCTTTCCCTGAATTAGTTGCGACAAAAAACCTTTATTTTCTGGGCTAATAGCAGAGCGATAAGCACCAGAGTACCACCCTCGATGGGAATCATAATGCCTCTATTTGCAGCACTTCAAACGGGTGTGCATGGTTTTTGTTGTAGTAATTTCCCTATAGGTTTTTAAGCGGCAACCCAAAGACATTTTTTTGATAGTAATAAAATAAGGGCCAACGCATGCCTGTCGCTTTGCACTTTATGAATACAGGTAGTATTTTCAAAGCGACAGTAGCTTAAAAAAGAAGTTTTTAGCCATTTTGAGAGGCCAAAAATCATGTTTCTAACAATCGCGCTTTATTTTTAAAAACACAGAAGCATTGTTTCAAATGTGTGTTCATTTAATAGATAAACAAAATATGAATAAGTAAGTAGTTTCGCGTAAAAAAAAAAGAGTGTGACACGCTACAACACTGTCGTTGTGCCAGGCGAGGACTTCTCTTAACATATGATATAGTTAATACAATATGTATGAATTCATAAAAATTGAGTTTAATGTTAGTTGCTACAGTCTGCCCGCCTTATTCGCGAACTTTGCATACACAGTATTCACCAACTGCAGTTGCAAAAATGTGGAAAAAAAATTTAAAAACTGTGTAAATATGAAATGCTTAAGAACTTTTATTTTCCAACGCACTCCATACAGTTTTCTGCACAAACCATTAGAGCACTACTCGCCACGTATGTGGGCAGCTAGTCATGTGTTGTCAGCCACAATATCTGCTTTCTTACGCAGTGTGCTAGGTGCTGGTGGTAAGTGCAACTAGCAAGCGATGCGGAGTTGAATATACGTGCAGTTGGTGGTCGGGCGGCGGCATTAACCACATGTGTCTTGTTTGTTGCTCATTCGCAACACACTTTCAAAACAAAATTATTTGATCTCTCCCTCATTGCCCCCTTTCTTGCCGCCTGCAAACGCTTCCACGTAAAACATGTGTATTTAATTACATTGTCTTATTTACAAACTTGTTGCCCATCAGTTTCAACTGCAAGAAAGTATGACACTACCTGAAGAGTGCATGTGAACTGTATGCAGTTATATATAATTCTGTGGCCTGGACCACAATGTCTCCTACAAAGAAAGGCTATAGTGATTCTTCTAAACTGAAGAGAAATCACAAAGTTCATAGTTTGACTGACAAAATAAAATTCTATATTTTCTAAAAGGCACCATGTCTGTTGCAAAGTAACCCTCAGATACAAAAATCATGAGATTAGCCTTTGTGTGTTACAAAATAAAACATGTGAAATAAGATCATGTGTTAGTACTACACCAAAAATATCAAAACAAAACTGTGCCAAGTTAAATTTAGTGAAATCAGTGGCACCACATTAAAAGTAAAGTGCTAAATCTTGGTCCTTATCCATGTTCAGAGTGGCGTAAAATTTTTCATTGACATGTGAAAAAAATCATACCAAGTCTATTTTAACATAATCAGTGATATCTAGAGCCACTAATTTTTGGTGAAAAGAATTCTGCAACAATTTGTTTCAATGTCTTATGTGCACATCTGTTTCTCTGCTACATGGTCAGTGACTGGAAGTTTTTAACTTTCAGTGTCTCTGGGCTCTACCTGCAAATCACAGACGTGTGGTGTGTACTGGTGGTGGAACTTCCCCCAAACTTTACCAACCAACCTAGGAGGTCCAGGAAGGGTAAACCAATAGGGTAAACCGATCAAGACAGCTCCTAGGCCAGCCAAGCAAAGAAAGGGGAAAACAGTACTAATGTGGACACAAGTTGTTGATCGGTGCTCCTTATTACAGATCAGAGAAAGGGCTGAGCCTCCTTTCCCCAACACTTCACATTAAAGAATATTAATTTAATATACCATACAAAAATTAATTTAATTTTAAATTTGGAGCATGAGAGCCTCTGTATATTAAACTTTATGAAATGAGTTAGGTCTAGTAAATAAAATTGTAATAATTCAGAAAAAAAATTTTTTTTAATACCTTGATCAGTAGATTAGATAACAGTAAATTCTTTGCACAATGAGTATTTGGTGTATGTAAATTAACCAATACGGTACATTAACAAATCAAGAAAAGCACGTATGGCTTAATAATATCATAATTAAGTTAAACAAGGGGATCCCCAATACAAAAATTAATTAATTAACTTACATTTTAATATTACCTATTTTAATAATTTTTAAATTTTCGTTGTTCAATTAATTTTGCAGAGGTTGTGATCGAATAATAAATAAAGTCTCAAATAGAATAATTAGAGCTGTGTGCACATAAAGTAGTTAAGACGAGAGACGGAAAATAAATATATTGGCTGGACTTTCCTGGCTGTCCTTCATGGGGACACTCTTGCTACCGCCGAAAGATGTTACTTCTCCATCTCGCCCATGGCTACAGATGACGGTACAGCAAAAGGTCGAGAAGAAATAAAATTACTTCTACATCGGAAGATGTAGACAAGCCAAATCCCTCAAATTTTGGATAGGCTTCCTTCTACATAGCAAAAAGTAGAAACCGCGTGGCGGGGACCGCCTAGGCGGAAAACTTTTCGGATTACGACATTATAAACGGATAAAGAACACTAAGTGTATGGTTGATGTTCATGCCATGATGTGTAAAAGACAACAAGGTCAAGACAAAGGAATGCCTAGAGGTTATAGGCTGGCATAGAGTCGTAGCTACTTGATGTTACCAAAATAGTATTTCGATAGTATCGAACAATATTTCCTTAACAAAATATTTTAAAACACACACGTGTTTTAATAGTCAAAACATGGTATTTTAATTTAAATTTTACCAATAAAAAAATTTGTTTGATTCACTTGAAAAAAAAAAAGATCAGATCATGATTAGAATTGGTCAGAAGTATTACACAAGAACTGTTTCATAAGTATACCACACTGCCTTAACTGCACATAAATAATTACCTGAAATTTTCTTTATAAAATAATAAGCAGTTTACTATTATTACAAGTTTACCGAAGATTAAAGAAATAACCAGTGCTGGGGTGGAGTAACTTTGCCGAAATAAAAAATATTATCTAGTTACCACTACGAATAGACGAACTAGACAAAACAAATAAAAACAAACAAACGAGCATGTGCCAACAAACGGCACAGGTGTCGCAGTAACCTTGTTCTGGTTGACACAGTCAAATGAACCATGCCTCTGCCCTATTACATCCTGTCAATAACCACAAACCAGAGTTTCAGGTGCACACTTACGGCATTGGAACAAGTTGTTGCAAAATTATTTTCACCAAAATCACTGGCTCTAGTGATACCGTTTTAAAATTTAAATAGCTATTATCTCTAACTATGGTCAAAATATTGTGTGTTTATGCTAACAATCCTTTACTTTTCTGTAATTTATATGCACGTCATGCAAGCAAAAAGTGTTTACAGAAAATTGCAAAATATTCCCGCATATGTAGTCTTAATTGTGCTTGTTCCACTGTTATTTTATATATGTTTGGTTGACAAAGACAAAGCAAGAATTACACACAAGAAATTGAGTTTTCATGTGTTATTCTATCAACATTTGTGTAGACACTCCCTCTCTGCCCAGCACACATCTTTGGCAGTGAAGGGTGGAGAGAGATAGTGTTGCTCTTCATGTCGTGCTCTCGCGGTCTCGCTTAAGGCCCCGCTTGACATTAAACGAAGTTAAATGTTTGCCATTTGCCCAAGTTCAGTGGACCTTCCCGGCGATAAATGCAACGGCACAGAAACAGTCGGGGGAGACTCACCCATATCTTGATGTTCCGCCGTCAGCTTAAGTGGACTCACCACACAAGCAGCAATGTCCCTTGGTAATGCTCCTGCCCACTTTCCCAAGTGGTGTAGAGAACATACATGAAGTCTCGGATACCATCCGGCGGCACTCGTTAATCCGCCATTTCACACAGTGAGGAGGGCTTCACAGCCTAGACCACTCCTCATCCACGCCAGACACAAGAGTGAGCTCTCTTGCTCGAGCGGCCACCAGCTCAGCTTGCCAACGCATGCGCCCCTACCGCCAGTTGATGGAAACAGACCACCCCCCCCCCTCCCGGGCCTATCCCTCCATGGCCAGTGGAGTGGGAGGTACGAAGAGGAAGGGGAATGCGTCGTCAACTGGGGCTTCCACTATTAATCACCCTAGCAGAGATCCTCGAGACCTCGGGAAAACCAAGGAGAAACCCTCTGCATACCCCAAAACACAACCTGGACTCGGGAATCATCTTAATAACTTCTAATAGAAAGCCCCTTAAGAGCTTCCACCTCCTTCACGACAACTCCCTAATTAAGGGTGATCGCTCAATAATAATAATACAAACCTGCATTATATTACATAATGATAATAATACAAACCTGCATTACATTACAAATACGTACTATTATACTTTTGTAGCTACACCTAATTCAATAAAACTCCCCCTACGTAGTCTGAAACATCTAAATTCGGAGAAGTTGTTTAACCAATATGCACTGCTTTGGCTGATTGATAAAACTTATTTCCTACTTTGCACTATAAATGCATAACAAATTTCTGACAACACTGTTCTTTTTATATGGTAAGCATTTTGCACACAACCCACAATTTTATACTAATATTCAAAATTAAATGATTGAATATCAGCAACCTAAAATGACATAAAGGGGAAAAATCCCAATTGGTAAGCCACAATCAATGTTCTTTCTGCATCTTTACTTAGTGCCTTTACAAATGAAACAAAGAGATAAAACTAAATTCACTAAAACTGTGACTAAGTTTTCTTAATGTATAATGTATGGTGTAGTCAAGCTCTCATTGCAGGAGGATGTGCTATTCGTGTGCTCTTGTGTTTAGGCAGTTTTGATACTGTAAAGGGTGAAATTAATCCTTAAGCTTAAGCTCACAGCTTATAGCTTCACTTTATATTACGATGTTCGGGATTAGTTCACCGACAAGATCTACTGAAGAGCAAAAGTCAACCAGAAGTCAGCTAATAGTTCAGATATGGATAACCACGTAGAAGCCTATGTTCAAGAGTTTTTGTTGCATCTGGAGATTTGGAAGATATAAGCTTTAAGGGCTTTGGTGACCACGCTAGCAAGAATTCAGAACTTTTTGTATTCTTGTTGAAAAAAGCAAGATTATTAATTTGGTTAAAGGACTTGTGGAAAAGTGGAAGCTCTCAAATTGTGTGCTTAAAACCTTTGTCAATAAAAAAATTATGTTTATTAGAGAAGTTTTAAACAACATAGAAAAATTATTTGTTAACATGGAAAATTCTTATATCTCATACAGCGAGGCTCTAAAGAATCCCAGCAGTGGCTACACACAGAAGAGAGAGCACAACAAAGCAGCAGGAAATAATGCAGGGGTGGGAAAAAAACAGTAGCAGCAATCCCAGCATCAACCAGAGTTGCCGCTTCAGGCAGACAACAAGAACACAACTGATAACGAAGGATTTCTTCAAGTCAGCAACGTACAACAAAAAACATATTAAAGAAAGTACTAAGATACCCCACCCACGGCTGATGTAATTTAACTAGGGGCCAGAAATTCAACCCAGCTAAAAGTAGTCGCAAAATCGATTAAACAGTTCTAAAGCAATTTTTATCACCTGTTTTCTTTCATCAGTGGAAGAAAAGAAATCTCTGGCTACATTAAAAAATATAATTTACATACCAGTTGCTTAGTTAATGACCAAATATGACTCCTACATTTCCTTTTACGTAGCAGTGAAAGAAAATTAGTTCAATACAATTTATAACCCTATGTATGGCCAACGGCTACTCTTCTTAGCCAAATTAAAGGCCCACTGAAGAATGACTAGTTGTGCGTCCCGTCAGAAAATATTAAACCCAAGCAGAAAAAAAAACATTTGTTGCCAAAGGGCAAAGCCTTTATTTTGGTTTCATCTAGGCCAAACAGCTGTTGTATTCAATAAATATAATAAATAAATAACAACATAATTACAATAATTACAGCAAGACCTTAACATTGTCGTTATATTTTTAGAATGACAACGTAAAGCGAAAATAACCAAACCTAATTATAAGAACCAGTGGAGTACAACTACACATAGAACAATTTTATTCCTAAATAACTATAACTTTTTCTCACAATTCAGAGTGTTTGTTGTGTAATATAATCAATTTAACTTTTAGATAAAGCACCTAAGAATAGCAGATTTGATATGAATTTGGTAAGATTCCAACACTTCCTTTAGATTAGACTCAAACTAAAAAAAATCTGCTTCATAGCCCTAAATCAACTAATTCCTTAGTTCATTACAAATGTAAATTTATATTTTAGCATTTTACACTCTTATTACTAAACATATTTATTCAATACATAAAATTAAATTTATTCTAGGCAAAGTAAAAAATAAAAACAAAAAAAAATCAATACATACTGTTTTGTTAACTGGCTCTTGCTCATCACCATAGTAAACTAACATTTGTGGTTTCAATATTGTGTCCAGATTAGTTCCATGAACTGTTATCATTCTACCACCAGATACAAAACTTTTTAAAGGTTTTATTTCCATTATGGTAGGGTCCAAAGTGTAGTTGAATGGGTTGCCTTCAAGTGTCCTATTTGCACCATCAATACTGAGAATTAATTTCTGTATGAAACGAGGCTCATTTGCACGGGATGTGATGCAGGTTACACGACTGCTAGAGGCTTGAGTTGCATTAATATGGCAGGGTAGGTCATCAAGGTATGCAGTCATTTTGCTACCAATGTTTAGGTACTGTCCACTGATTGCAAGCTGTGTGCCACCACTCAATGGTCCAACCTGTGGGAAAACTCCAAGCAGCTGAACATCCTGAAATATAAAACAAGAGTCGAATATTTACACGGAAAACTTCATCAGTACTTACTAAATAACAACAACAGACTAATAAAATGCAATACACCACACACCATCAGATGAATTACCTATTTTATTAAAGTAGCAAAAATGTAAACAATAAACAAAGTGTGTGCACTATAGATTTTACTGCTACATAGATGTGCCACCTTTAGAACAAAATGGCTGACAAGTTTAGTGCACTGCTTTGGTGTGCACAAAAAATGATTTGTGTACATCAATAGGCTGTTCAGTTTTATCCGACATTTACTGTGTTTTATGACTGATGAAAAAGAAAACTTTTAATTTTTAATAAGCTTAGGGCATTTTATTACTGATATACATGATTATAGTACTAATACTAAACGTTGGAGAAAATGAATGCATACAATGCAACTTCATTTCTATTTTGTATTCCATAATCAGTTTGATTTAAATATTTTTTTTACGTGAAAACCTGTGTTTATTCAAAATTATTTTGGCAAGTTGAGAGAGTCAATAAATACTTTCCAGTTTGTATGAAAATATGGAAATTTGTTTTTTATTTCATAACATAGTTTTTTATTTCATAACACACTTATATATGGACCAAACCAATGGAAATCTTAATGCAAGTGACTTTATAAAACTTCTTTAGTTTGCATTACATGTGCTATTTTCCCAAAATGTATAAGCTTTAATTTAATTTAACATTTTATATTAGTTTTACCATCCACATGGTAACGCTTGGTTAAATATGTTTGCAGCCTCTTTTAAGCTGTATATGCAAAAATTAACATGGTTATCTTGTTTTTGGATTCCACTTTACTTTTGTAGGGTGGTAAGATTTGACGAGTGTTTAAAAGTAAGGTAATTTCTCACTTGTGAGGATGATGCAGGAAGAGCATGGAGAAATAGTACATTGCAAGGGTAAATGGGAGTACCTCTTCAGTGCTGCATTCTAACCTCTAACATGTAGGTACCAAAAGGTCCTCCACAGTCACTTGGGCTGTGAACCGAACAGCCAAACACATGTTTTGAACAAAATGTAGGGGGCCTACACATTCGCAACTAAGGGACCAACAAATTAGGTAATAAGGTACCACAACCTAGAGTTGCCAATGATTTTTTAGAAATGTGTACATGTACATATATAGTAAAAATTTAGACACAGAAAAAAATGAATATGTGATTAACAAAACTTGTAGCTAAATTTTTTTATTGGGTTGTGGACATACGACATTGCTCATGTTTAGCTGATCAAACCTGTGTTGAATGACAAAGTACGAAAACAAAGAAGAAAAAAAAATAAAACACACACTAAAAAAAAGGAATCCCAGAGGAATTCTGTCGATTTTTTAAATAAAAGTTATAGTAGGCAACAAAGAATTCTAGAAATATAGAATATCGACACAACACCCAGACACAAAAATAGAACCAGATTCCCAAAACGAAGCAAGCTGGAAATATATGAAAAACAGTGAACAGTGGAGTACAACAAACCCAAGACAATAGACAACACAACACAAGTTAAATCCAACGAAAAACTGCAACGTTTTGGGGATAAATTGCAATCCCTGAAACGTTACAGTTTTTCGCTGGCTTTAACTTGTGTTGTGCTGTCTATTGTCTTGGGTTTGTTGTTCACTGTTCACTGTTTTCCGTCTATTTCTATCTTGCTTCATATTGGGAATTTGGTTCTATTTTTGTGTCTGTCTTTTGTGTATGTCTTTTTTGTATGTCTTTTTTGTATGTCTTTTGTGTCTGGGTGTTGTGTCGATATTCAACTGAATTCCATTTCCAGAATTCTTTGTTGTCTAACACATCTTTAATAAAAAAAATTGACAGAATTCCTCTGGGATTTCCCTTTTTTATATTTTTGTGCGAGTTTTTTTTTTTCGTACTTTGTCATTTAACACAGGTTTGATCAGCTAAACATGAGCAACGGCATATGTCCACAATCCAACAAAATGTAATTGTAAACTCCCGTTGCAACAAACATTTAAAAATGTCAAACTTATAGCATCTTTAACAAAAAGATACTAACACATCCTTGGGTATACAGACTTATGAATTAAGATGCAGTAATATATGCAAATTTTAAATACTATATTTGCCTAGATAATCACCATTTAATATACAATATACTGCATCACAGATATAATAATTTACCTGCACTAAAACACTTAAACCTTAACAAATTTTTAGCAATTAACCCTTTCAATTTATAGTATATTTTTCATTTCACTACATTTCAGAATGAAAATTCAGTTAACACATTTATTCAGTTTGTAATTTGTTAAAGGAATCTGGAAAATACCACCAACAGCCACACTAAATAATAATAGCAAGCATATAACTATATACAAGGTACATAAACTTTAAATTTAACTTCAGTGAGCTCTCTGACTTACCTGGATTGAATGATACTGACTTTACTTAAACATTAGATATGTTTAGAACTATAGAATGGTGAAATGTAAAAATTTGAAATTAGTTTCCATCATATGTTTTTATTCCTTAAAACATTGAAAACTTTTCACGAAATATGCAACTTACTGAATCAGCTACAATTTTTACAATTATCGCTCCACCTTCCAGGCGGCGTTGGGCAAAACATCAACTGCACTGCAGAAGTTTGGCATAAAAAAGTCAAATTATTTTGAATCTGTATTCAAATATGAAAATCATTTATGCAAGAATTGTCAAAAAACAATTTTATTTAAATTCCTTGCTTGAATTTCAAAGCATGCTTTAATCTTCATCACATCATGAAATAAAAAATTACAGTTGAAGTCTCTATTATGCTAACTACTAATGAAGGAATGCACTAGAGTTTATTGCCTTGAATGAACAAGCACTTTTCCAAAATCACTTTCTGTACTTTACAATGAGATAAACTTTTACACGTGCTTTGCCAGAATGTAGTGGGAGTAATGACACTCATTGATAATAGGGTATATTGGATACTATGTTACAGTTTTTAGAATGTTTAAAATCTGCATGCAAGGGTTACAAGACGGTCTCGCTTCATCCCAGCATCCTCTCACATTGTGGCCCTGCCAGAAGGTGGAAACACACAGTAGTTTTCATTTTATAATTGACATGAAGTTAATATTTAATGCTATAAAAACTATACATTTTCTGTAATACTAAGTAGCATCTGCTATTTGAATACAAATTATTACTCATCCATACTAAGTGGTGCCAAGAATTAATTTGTATCCAAATCTGCCTGGTTTTAGTTGTCATTAAATATAAAACTAATCTATGGTACAAAGGTTCATCACTGTAGAAGCTGGTGTGCATAGACAAAAAGGGGATACGAGAAAATAAATTGCTGTCAAAAATAATTCTGTAGTAACTAAACACAATCTTTTGTAATGTGAGACAATATAATGAACTATATTTAATGAAAACAAAACAAAGATAGCACCATTGTGTGAAGTAAAATAATGTGTGCATCCGTAAAATATGGCAATGTCCAGGCTTCAACATGTAGACATCCACTTCATATTCTCACACAATGCTTTGCATGCATGGATGAGTTCATCTTTAAGCAGTTGACTACAGTGAATATATTTTTGCCCAAAAAGAACAATCCACACATTGTAAATAAGAGAAAACAAGCAGTGCAGAGGGGAAGGAAGAATGATGCTTACACATTCTAGCATTGCTTGAGATGATAGATAAAATGGTGACAGTAAAAAAACACAGCCACTTGATAACATTCTGCCACTACAGCAAAAAAATCTGCCACCTTATCCCAACTAAAATTACTTTTCTCAGCTTTCTACTACCATCCACCTAACTACCATACCTTTGCTGTGGCTTCCGTAACTGGTAGACATCCTGTAACATAATGTCCTATTATACATGTTAATCCTATTCCTAATTGTCAGTGTTAATTAATATCGGGCAACGCATGAATAATCGGGAAACAAACATAATCCGATAATAGCACATTTACAATTTAAATTTTTTAAAAATTATTATTTAAAATTTCTTTGTACATTTAAACAACTTATGGTTTTGTCTACAAATAACCATATAAACTCATTTATAATGCATCCTTCTACCCAAAATAAAAAAAAATATATCTTTGGTGTGCACTGTAAACACAAGAATAAGTGATGTTGAAACCTTGTTACTACATTCTTGCCAATCTCATTAATCCTTTCATGTGTGCCAGAATTGATGTTCTTATGTTCCAAAAAGGGCTTTTTTAACAAACATTTTTGTTTTTTTACAGTGTTAAAAACACACAGAATCTCACTCGGATAGACCGAAAACCAGTTAATCGATGCACGGAAAATCAGGCATTTATTGTACAATAAACATGCCAGAAAATTATTTTATGTTGAAACCGACTAATTTCTTAAAACTTTAAACTTTTTCCAAAAGCAGTAATTATTTTATAATTCAGTCTAAATAATAAAATACTTCCATCCCTGTTTAACAACGCTTCTTTAATTACAGTTTTAGTCGTACATTAACTTTTTGTATTTTATTCAAATGTTGCACAAAAAATTATATTATGCTTGGATTAACGTGTTCCTCAAAAAATACATGCAACTCTTGCCTTTCATCGCTCTATATTTCAGCTGGTTATTACATTGTTCTTCCTGTCTCAGCTGTCAATGCAAACATTGAATACACTTTTACTTGCTAACAGTACTGTAGTTTTGTTAGAGACAGCCATGCAGGAGAGCTTAAATGCCACTTACATGTTTAAAGATTTATAGACTTAAAAATGCTAAATCAGCTGGAAATATTCTTATTTTTAAAAAATACATTTCAACCGACTTGGAAATTATAAGGTTAAGTCTTACGGTAATAGTTAATAAACCAGTTGTTGAAGCAGAAAGGCAGACTGGTTCGTTAAAATGAATTACTAAAACTCATGTTGTGTTCCAACTGATCCACAAGACTTCAATGACATACTTTTGTATGTAATATTACCCTATTGCAGCCGTGAATATTTCGTCCAGCACCTATGTATGCCAATTAAACTTGTTACAATAAAAACACTTGATGATCACACTGGAACACAAATATCATCTATAAATTTGTAATAACATATATTGAAAGCACAGCATTAATCTTAAATGTTGAGTACATTTGCATCTACTCATTGCATCGTAACCTAAACTACATTTTTGAAACAATAAAATATGGCTAATCAAATTATTTTCCAGTTTTTAGAAATGGGAAATATGTGTCTTTAAATTATTAGAATATCTAAGTACATGTGAAATTATTAGGTAACTTTAAGTAGACAATTGGAAGAAATAATTTAACTATGAAAGCCAGTGGTTTTGTTTACCAGTGTTGTGTAACCATCATACTGATGTAAAACTGTTTTAAGTTAATATTATTTGCTGAAAATGTGTATTTTATAATCACCAAAGATACTATTCGAAGTCAGTGGTGATGCACTTATCGCCCAGCTTACATTATCAACTAGAGTTGTTTACAAACAGTACATTTACCGTACATGCAAAAAATAGCTCTTTCTGATAAGAAATATTAATGACAACTGAATAACTGAAAAGTTGTGTGCTCCTGTTAAAAATGTGCACTGTTATTACTTGGATCTAATAAAGCCACATTTTGAGTTACATGTAACTTTCAAAACATAACCCCATGTTTCCAGTAACAGCCAGTATTTACCTATTGCAGTTTCCTAATGCCCTGATTTTTAAAAAGTTAACTGCCAAGTTTTGCATTTATAGATTAATATACTTACCCTATAACTGAAATGTACAGATGACTCTGTATATCCAGCGTCGTTTCCAACTATCACAAAAGCATCTCTTTCTCCATGTGATGGACCAGTCCGGCAACTTATCCTCACTGATACCTCATACTCAACAAGCTCACAGGGGGTGTCACCTATTCGAATTCTACCCTTCACATCATCTTGCTTTAAGCCCAAATTGCTGCCTTCAATTGTTACTAGTGTTCCACCTTCAATTGGCCCACTCAAAGGTTTTATCTGCAAAAAAAAAACACATCAGATAATATGAAATTGAATAGGGGAAAAAATGAACCATCAAACCTACACAACTCATAGTTAGATACTTGGAAAAAAAAATAAAGAGATATTACTTCCCTTAATTTTTTGTTAAAATTCATTATGAAAACGTAATGTTATTTCATTATTTTAATTTACCAGCAAGTTTAAAATGCCCTATTACATAAAAATATTCACAAATTAAATTATTTTTGTCAACAGAAAATAGATTTCACTCAAGAAGTATTTTAAACTGACAATAATATTGTGTAACCTATAATTAATTGATAATGGATAGGTTTTACACAAATGTTTTTAGTTTATGGAAATAAATTATATTTGTTATACCTTGCATCATAATTTATCTTCAGTAAGAGCTATTTTAAAAACTGTAGCTATTAGCTTTCATTAGTACTGGAAGATATGATAATATTCTATTGAATACTTTTTCAGCCAAGTGTACCGTTTTTCAATTTTACAAATATACCTATTTAAATGTCATGTTTTTGGCTGAACAAAATTTAAACAATTTACCAAGAATATTTTAATGTACATAATATCTTTACACTTTTATTGATAAAACCCTACCTTCATTAAATTCATTCAACTACTCTTTTAAATTCGAGAATTCCAATTTCTTGAAGGGAATATTTGCTCTGGCACATGCCTCTGTTTTTTTAAGTGGTAAACAGTCTAGGTCCAGGTTCCACTGTTTTACACTCACTTTTAAATTTGTCTGCTCTTTGATGAGCAGGAACAAGATTTTTTTGGCATTTTCCAATAAATTAAACTGAAAACTCAAACTACATACGAATAACATCCATCGCCTTGTGCATACGACATATCCATAAAATACTGCTACGATACATTGCAAGCTTGGCAACCGTTATTGGAATAAAATTAAAATACACAGTATCTGGATATATCCCAATACACTGCAATATATCTCAATCTCAATGTATTGCAATGTATCTATCAGAACAATATATTAGAACAATAAAAAATACAGCTGAATCATGTTAAAAATACCAATTTGTTCTGGTATCTGTGAAATTTGCATTTATTCCATGAAATCAGCTATATTTTTCGGGATTATCACAATTACAACATTTTCATATCTACAGCCATAGTACCACAAACACAGACATTTTTCACTTTTTAGTGATGCAATCAATAACAATGAATGTATATATACATATGATACTAAAACACAACTGAAAAAAAAAAACACAGTGAAACATTTCAAACAAATTTATGACCAGAAGCTAAGTTCAATAAATTGACACTTTTGCATACACTTGTACAGCAGTGAAAATAACCACTTCACTCAGCATAATGTGATCAAATAAATGAGTGCAACTTTTAAAACTCCACTAATCATGAAAAATGGCCACATTGTTTTACATTACTACATATCTAAGTATTGATTAGTTTGGAAAACTATCATATTTTTATTCTTCTTCATGATGTAACCTATTACAAACATGTTAGTATTATCTGGAAGCAAAAATACCCTCAGATTGACTGCTGAGGGAATGGCAAAGAAAAACATAGTAACTATTGTCATTAAAAAGAGTAAAAGATGACAATGTGTGGGAAGAGCATGCCGTATGTTCACCCAATTGTCACCTGCTTAATTTATGATCACTCAGAAGCTATGTGTACCCCCTTATGGCACTCTATAAAATATAGTCATTTGGGAGAAGGCAGAGCTGAACATGACAACCAAGGTGAAATTAAGAAGAAACTGTGTGTATCAGGTAAAAAATAAACAATGAACTCATCCTCAACATAATTTGCTTGATTCATATTTTGCTTGTAATATTTAGGATATCTGTAACCCTATGGTCAAAACTACACAGATGGTACAGGAATCTAAAGTTAGCATTTTATATATCGAACTAATGGTTAGACATAAAGATTTAATTTCATACATAATTTTTGCCTATTAGTAACAACTTAAATTCCACAGTAACAACTTATAAAACTAAGAACAATTATTCCAATTGGTGAACATCAGTCTCAATTCATGCATGATAACGGCAAATGGCACATGAACTTTTGCTGCAGTTTGCATGAACGTTCCTCACAGTCATTTAAAGTCTCATGGCACCTGGAACATGATTTCCGACCATTGGTTCTATGCCACAGAATAATCCATTTAAAGTCCTCTGTTTATATAGCTTTGAAACTGAAGGTTAAGCACGCCATGGACAGTAAAAAAAGATATCTTAAAAGTAATGTCACTTATTGGTAAATATGGTATATTCATCAAAAACATAAAATGACTTTGCACAGGAGAATATCTCTACATTGATCCTATTCGTGGTAAGGAAAAAATCCAACGGAATAAAAATGACAAATATAAAATTCCTATGAAATAAAAATGTTCAAGAAAATTGAAATAATTCTAGGGTATCAGGGAAAATGTGTGTTAAGTCAAAAACCTACATTTTTCAGGCACAGTTGGTTAAATTAGTAACAAAAGCAGTGTTTAAAGTATTAACACCATTGTTTGCATGGCATAAGAATTTCATTTAATTTTACACATTTATATAATTTTAATGGAAATGTGACTTGTACTGTTTGGACTAGATTACAGAGAACTGCTAGCAATAAGCATAATAAAAACATACATTGCATACAACACACACTAGGAAACAAAAGCGACCAAGAAACAAAAACAAATTATATGATAAATTAGTGTTACTGAAGACATGTTCTCATTCACTCTCCAGCAAATTCATCTTTGTCAGGATAACTCATCCCTTGTAGCATCATGTTTTTTTAGATATTTATAAAAGTTATGTAATACTGGTAGAATAAACGGCAGTAACTCCAGAAAGTCCTTTTATTCTTTTGAGAATGGCAATGGCTACAGCAGTATTTTTTAAGTCGAATGAAGCTCAATGACAAACAGCTCATCTTCTTAGAGATTGTTCTTGTACATTACTGTCCCATGTTATTTTGTGAATCAAAACCAGTTAATGTTGTGCCACTTTTTAACTTGATTCCCTTCAGTACCTTTTTTTCAAAGCTGCAGAGTGTTTTGAGAATGCTTGCAAAATTCAAGAAGTCAGCATGTGACATTCTAACCCTGTACAAATTATAAATTTTTTTTTGTACCAACTGATACCAGTCAAGTGGATGTATCAATGGATCTTGCATTATCTTTTTCTTCACTTTGTATCTGCTGTGATCTATATCACTCAATCTGGCTGTGGCTACTTACCAAGGAATTTAGATCAATAATATTCAAGTTCTGGTTTTCTTTCTTGGCGAACAGAAACGCAGCAACTACATGTGAATTTTTATTCTATACAAACTGGATCTCCCCGAGAAAACCCATTTACTAGTGACATCATCCGGAACAATTCCCACATGCGAAATTCTGGGGACTAACACTTCCAAGAATCAAAACTGGATCACGTTGGTGGGAGGCAAGTGCTCTGGCCACTGCACCAACCGTGGTCCAGGTAATCATGACAAACATACCAATACAATTTGTGATGTTTCTTTGGGTCAACTGTACAACTGGGCTATACTTCTGTTTTTTTTTCTTTTAGCACAGACAGTATAAGTTGACTAGTACACCTATTACAGTTTGGCACAGATAGTGTGAGTTGACTTGTACTGCTATCCCCAAAATTAACTAAGAGCAAGTTGCTTATACTACAGGGATCAATAGGCATACCATACACAGGGTTCAGGTGTCTGACTTATACTGTTAATATCACATGTAGGGTTCTGAAGCTTCTGAAAAAAAAAATAAAGGAAAAATTGGGGAAAAACAGGGGAAAACTTTCTTTTCCTTTGATGTGAAAATGGGAAAAAATTAAGATTTTTTTCATTAAGGTGAAAAATTAAATTTAAAAAATGCAATGAAAATAATTTTATCAATTTCTGGATTGCAAATCTTGATGTTAAATGTATTTCCATTCGGGCATATCTGACAATACACACAGTTCCCCTCCCTTATAGTACCACGAAAACGTAATTGATAAATGTAACACAAAGTTTCCATAAGAACAACAAGAAAGTTGGTACAGTAAAATAAACAATATGCACATGAATTAACCAGAAATAGTTGTCAGACACATACTCATACACAACTTACAATCTCTGCCAGTAAAATAGTTTCGATTACAACAAAAAACCATTGTAGTTCAAATTCATAAGTAACACACTAAGATAATTATAAATTATTTTGCTGCTTGTATCAACTGGCCAAGTGATGTACTTTGCTGTTTTATGTTTATCAACTTTATGATTTGCCGTTTTTTTTTTCAGATACATAGTTGACTTGTCAAATTTGACACTGATTGCTGTTTGCCAAGTGTTTAGTTACAATTACGAGGGTGTGTGTGTTTTCCTGATCACTAGTAAACACGTTACTTAAATTACAGTAATGTGATGTTTCTGTAGTTTCCCTTACTGTAAAATTGTAAAGTTCTCATGTTTGTCTTCTTTCCACATTCATATGCCTTGCTAGTAAGTAAACATTCAGAATGAATCAGGATAGGCCAGTTCTCCGCTATTCTCCTTATTTTAATCACCTTATATTTACACTATATTATTTAGCCACCATGGGTTTAATATAATTTCAAAATGTTTATAAAGTAATTTGTCATATTTTTTCAATTTTTCCGGAAAATTTTAGAACCCTAATCATATGTGCAAACATTTCCTGTGAGCAGCCTGCTGACTTACCTCATTTGCCCAATTGTTAACTTAAACTGATTATTTTACTCTGGCAACCTATAATAATTCCTGAAACATAAGCTTACTGTACAATGATGGTTAAGTATACTAAAAAGTTTTTAATTGTCATGCACAGTTTAAATTTTGCAAGTCAATCTGATGAAAATTGTTTCCAATTTTCAACACAAAACAAACACATACCATACTGGGATGAGCACTTAAGTTATACAGGCTACAACTCGGATAAAGCCTTTATCATATATCTAAAGTCATAAAGGGATTGACACGGCAAGTAATATTTGCACAGTAATCATGGGTAGAAACAACAGTTATTGCACAAATAATGCCAAAAAATATACTGTATGTGTTTACATGTATTGAACCGTTTCTGAGCACTAATCCATACATTGAATACACACAAAGTTTATAAATGAGTATATTTCATAAATGGCAAATACAGATGTTGTTACAAATTATAAATTTCACTACCATATTCAGAAATAAACCACAATGCAGTTAAATTAATAGTGTCACTGTTAACAAGAAAGGATAAATTTGCTGCCTATTGTTACAATATAACACATAATTATAATTAAAAGGCAGTTCCAACAGGTTAAGATTGGTTGTTCTTTATACTGCAATAAAAGCAACAAATCTCTAGGGAACATTAGTTAAAATTGAGTACAGTGAAATTTTCTCCAGTTATAATTCAGTTTCCATATAGGCCTACTGGAAATGTTACCTTGCTTCATAAGTATACAATGAGAAGTTATTTCTTCATTCTGAAACAACGAACTGGCATAGAAGCAACTTCAATAAAATAAATGTCCTGCAAATAAAATTGGAATATGTAAGCTACATAAAAATTAAGTAGAAAATAAAACATGCATAATTACTGGCTGGGAGCATGACCATAGTTAATGGTGAAAAAATAAACAAACTAGATTATTTGATGATTGATATTGTATGTGTCAATGAACTAAAACACTCCTTAACTAATGTGAAGAAATCCATTAAATACACATTGCCGAGAAATACAACACAAAAAGCTTACACCTACCTTTATCAACTGAATCCACACTTCACTTTTAAATGGGAATGCAAGTACCCACATAAACATAAACTGACGTACATAAACACTGCAATACTTAGCTAATCTGATGTAATGTAAAGAAACTTAAGTTAAGGACTTGTTCCAGACTTTTTTTCAGACTGGTGTCAATAACTCAAATATTTTTTAACCAAAAGTTTTGAAAAA
Source organism: Medauroidea extradentata (assembly GCA_003012365.1). Classification (NCBI taxonomy): domain Eukaryota; kingdom Metazoa; phylum Arthropoda; class Insecta; order Phasmatodea; family Phasmatidae; genus Medauroidea; species Medauroidea extradentata. Next base: position 40,247 of record PNEQ01000010.1, read on the forward strand.
ATTTTAGTCAATGTGCAATCACACGATGCACAATACTGTGGACGTCTTTATTTAAAATAATGTACCATTTGCCAGCAAAAAAATAATTTCTTTCATTTTTGCTTATTTTCACGACGAAAAATGTGGTACTTTGGGTAATGAAATCTAAAAAACTGTTCAGTATAATTCTACAAAAAAATTCAGCTACAAATTATAACATATAAGTGTCAAAACTATGCAGCGAAATTTTGATATGAGCATTAAGTAGCAATAAAAATAGTATTTTCGAAATCACTGCAAAACTCCGTAACAAGGCCTTAACTAGTATTATTTAAAAAATCTGTTTTCCCCTAATGTATTAGGTTGGTTCTGCATGATAAAAACTTAATTTCATCTCACAGTAACCTCAACCATTTGGCGGGGGGGGGGGGGGACTAAGCACAAAACTACAAGAGTGAATAATCAAACAATGCCCCGCTTTAAATATTATTTTATGGTGTAATATATAATTTGCTCAAAAATAGTAATATAGGCTCAATGATTTGTAGCAATAATCTGGGTAGTTGGATACATAGTTAAAAGAGTACACAGACTTGTACAAATACAGGATACTAACATAATACCATAACTGTTAATGTCATAAAACAGACCTAAAGTTTTTCAATTTCTTTGCAGCTGTTAAAACATGTATAACTACTATCATAAGCCTGTTTATATGTGAAGCTAAAAATAGGCCGAGGCCTCTTGTGAAAGTAGGCAATTTGCACTATACACTGTTACGAAACATAACAATTAACTAAAAACAAGTGCACACTTGTTTTAATTATTAAATAACAAATGAAGACAGAAACATAAAACAATGGCCATTGAATATGAAGTGACACACTTAACAATGATATTACTTTTATCTGAAAATCACCAGAGGCAATGAAAATTTGCAGGTCTTCAAAGAACTGTTGTTTGGCCTACTAGACATTCAATAAATATCAGTGTTTCACATAGTTAGATATTAATTGTGTAGCAAAAATTTTGATGGCATTCAACCTTAAGGTAAATACATGGTTGTTTGTGCAAAAACAGCTGATCCACCCAGCATGCAAACTGTTCTGACATCACTAGCCAAGTCATCCATTTAAAACATCACAACATTAAAGCAACATATGCTACTCTAAACAAAATAAATAACAGCAGTCTCGAAGATAACTACACTACCAAAGTAAATGTAAATGTGGCACTAATAAAATTACATATTCCTGCTGCTAAGAGTTCTATGACCTGAAGCAGACTTCATTACTATGCAACATATTTTTGTGTATATTAACGTATACCACATATAAACAATGCTTATTACAGTGTAGTCAATGAATGGGTAACTATTTAGTGTTTTATTTGCAGAAATTGTATTTTGAAATGTTCTCATAAATTAAAAATCCTGTCTGTAAATGCTCTGACTCTAAAAACTACCTTATATTCACTTAAATAATAAAACACACTCATAAATGACAGCTTACTAAAACAATGTTGATTTGTTTACTATAAGACAATCCCTAGTTTTCAGGAAGTAAAAGTTTTAATAGAACATAATATAATTGGGTTAAGCTTACACACAGATATATGGGAAAAAAATGTATAATATCAGATTGTTTTTTCAGGCAGACTTGCCAACTTTTCAAGAAGAGAAAATATATTGCACACTGTAAAGAAAATATCAGACTATGATAAACATCTGAGTGATAAGACACACACAACTTGTAACTAAGTTATTAAATAAGCCACGCCTAAAAAAAAAAAAAAAAAAATAAATAAATAAAAATAAAAAAAATAAAAAAAAACAGAAATAAATATTTTGCACTGGTTTTTCTGCTAAAAGAAAATCTGTTTCATTGCGAAGTTTAAAAAATACATTCAATGTTTGTTTTAAGCTAAGTTACAGTTTATGGCACCATATTTTATTATTTTATTAAATAACTACCTAAGTTTACACTACCAAACTTCACAAGAAATATTAAACACAAATATCACTCAGAGCGAAATTCTTTTAAGTACGATTCACAAATGTATTTTGATTCAAATACATATTATGTTTTTTTGAATATATAGGTTAGGCATTCTCTCTAACACAAGCCACACACTTCTAACTTCAGACATGTGATAACAGTATCCATATGCATGATTCGTAATAAAAGAGCTGCAGAACTAGTGTTTCAGCATTAAAATCAAAAACTCCTAAGTGTGAAGAAAATATTAACATAGTCAGCAGAATTCTAAACATATCCGAAGCTCACTCTGCCATTTTGAACCTTATTGAAGAAAGCCACCAATTGGCATTCAACTGTAATTTTCTCACTGGTTCATACAACCCTTCTCATTGTAATGTTGAATTCCTAGTAAAAACATATTTTACGACTGTTAGTACACATTAATCAATTGAAACATGATTTGAAATGCACATTATGTTAGTTAGTAGTTTTTCGCTATTTCCAACTTTGAAAAATGTGCATTTAATCGCGGAACACCTAAAAATCCGTAAAATTTTACAAGTTCCTGTAAAATCATAAAACCCCTACCATTTCCGTACATTTTACGGATATACCATAAAGTTGGCAAGTCTGTCTTAGGGATCAGGAAAGAATGATTAGTACACCACAGCAGGATTTAAATATGTTATTTAACTACGGGCATTTGCAATCATGTGATAGCAGAGAAAATAATAAAACACACTGGAAAAATATTTATTAATAAAGTCCAGAACTCTGTAGAGAAATAGTAGCATGTCTGAAGACAAGGTTACACTATAATTAAGGTTGTATAAAGCATTCTTGACCATTTTACATTTCACTATAGATTAAAATCAAACTTATTTTGAACCACAAATAACAAAAGTCATTGTTTGAAATGTAAAATACTTTTAGGGAAAATTAAATTAATTTCAAATTATATTAAGTGTCTTACTGATCCAGACATTCCCCGTACAGTCTAGCCTCATTTGTACAATACCCACATTACATCAACTGCTCATTTGTATGCAGTGATTTTCGGGAACCATAACAAAGAGAAGCAAAATTTCGATGAAACAAATATCATGGAAATTTATCTAACTCTATAGTCAAAAGCCTTTATGAAGTAAAATAATAAAAATACAGGTTGTACGGGTCCTCCCTTATGCCTAGCATTACACTATAAAAACCAAAGTAACAGTGGAAAACGATGAAAACCAAATTTACAGCTAACAGCATGCCTTGCTTGAGGGAGGTCATTGAAATATGGCACTAGGTTACACAGCTTGAGACTCTGTTCCTAAACTTCTCTTTTCTGTACTGTACTTGTCTGTCTGAAATGCAAGTTAGCACATTCCAAACCCCACCCAAGGCAGTGGAAAAGTTAATATTGACACAGATGCACAATTTGTGAAGAGTTACAAAGGGGGAATTTATTGGTGACATGATTATGGTACTATGGTACTTATAATTTAATTTCTACATATATATTATTGATTTACTCTGTTTTTGACAACTGACACTATGACTACCATTTTTCTATTTGTTAAAGCAAAGATTAAGTACAGTTGAGTGTTACCAACGTTACCAGTGGTGGATGTTGCAGAATATGCTAGTTATTGTTTCTTGCTCTACCTGGCTACTTCATAGTTCACACAGCAACCACTTAAGTGTAGCTATAACTCTAACACCAGACACTAAGTGTGTAATGTGCACCTCATGTCTTGGTCATGAATAGAGATGATGGTTTATCGCGAAAATGTTTTGTGCCAACATACCCTTGAAAACATTGTAGTTTCTGGCAAGAAGTATGATAGGGTTATATACATCTGAAATAACGTATCTCTTTGCAGACCAATAGCAGCCATCAAAAATTACAATAGCAGGTTTCTTATTGGCTCAGTCAAATAGGGTAACAGCTCTAAGTACAAACGAAAGCCAATAATCTTTCGTTAAGCTGAATGTGCGTTGAAACCCAGCAAACAGTCAAGTTTTCCCACGATAAACCATCATCTCTAATTATGAATAATTAAATTACATACAGTTTACTCTGGCTGAAGGTTATCAGAGGTTATCAGTTAATGTGTCAGTAGTGTACAACAGTGCACAAGAATATGAATGATGTACAGCAGACGATCATCCACCACTTGATGCACTATTACATCACAAATGCTCAAGTGTTAAACACAGGTTGTACTTTGTGCTGTATCTAGGGTAATGGTACCATGTAATGTTTTTGTTCATTCAATAATAAATTCCACATAAATTAGGGTAACATTCTGATAAGAATGCACTGCCTTACAAAATTAAACACCTTTTTATCAATGCAAACAATGTAGAAGTTATTTTTCCACCACTGGAAACATTAACATTTGCAGAATTGCATTCAGTCTTTATAATGTATGTTTACTAAAATAACTTATGTAAACAAATAAATAGATTCAACCCATTTTATAGCCATTCTACAGTATAATAAGAGAGACCAGTCATTCATTTATTAATGTTGGAGGATACAAAATGACTGGCGGTATAACCAAGTCTGTGATGTAACAGAATTTCCGGGCTCAAATTATTCAGTTTTAGGATTATCTGTGGGGAAATATTTTCATGCATATAAATACTCTTTTGAAATATTTAAGTGCTACATTATCAGCACTGCAATGCATCCACAGTCTTAATTTGTAATTACGAGACAATACAAGTTGCCTCAGACTGATGTCATGGAAGCACAAAAAAATAGATACTCACAGAAAAAGAGAGAGACAGGAAAATAGTGACAGATAAATACATTAACATGTGGCAGCCTAGCTGGAACCGCTCCAATGACCTCAGCTGGCAATTGTGTGGTGACATCACTCGGTAGCTCCCACATTTAAACTAAAACACCCTTCCTTTCTTAACGATCACACATTTTTTCATTGATGTGTGGCAAGGCAAGGTGATGTGTAGTGTGTCGCAGCTGTGAGATAATAATCCCTCCACCATGGTTTGCAAGCTGGGAGAGCTGCGGACCTGTCTTGAGCTTTGAAAAAGTTTATGCTTGACTTAAATGCTTTTCTGCCTGCCATTAAAAAATTAAAACTCTGCACAGACCAGTAAATAGTAATTTTTAACTGTTTATCATGCAGGTTATAAAAAATTTTTCTTTAAATTTCACCAGGCAGAGATGTGCATGTAAGAAACAGTCTCACATTCCCTGTACTGTTGGTATTAGTGATTTCATGCCGGCAATGTGCTGATAGGAAACTTGTATAGTCAATACCCCAAAGCTGCAAAACCTAGACAGAATAGGTGTTGAGAAACAGTCTGTGGGCTCCACATGCCTTTTTCACCCACGGCCCACAATCCGTTGAGTTATGTTGCACTTTTTAACAGTCTCTCTCTTTTGCTGCCTAAACATGTCCATCTCAAAAAATAAAATAATGGAAGCACTATTATAACCAACCCTACGTAAGCTTTCAGTAGTGTGGCAAGCTGCACAGTGGCTGTCCTATGAATGTTAGAGATTACCAGCATTAATTTTCAGCTGACTGTCACTTTTATGCTATCCATCACTACAGCACCACAGCAAATCTTTTATGATAAAACCATCACAAAAATACAGCTTCAACTGTTCAGTGTTAAAATCACTATTTGTTATGTAGTGTATTGTAACAATTGACACAAAAGCTACTGGGTCTGAAAATTTTATCACAATTTCTCTACCCCACCAAAGAAAATGGCTGGCCTAAACAATAATATAGCCTTGTTGACAGCGAGAAGACACACCCATCTCTGGGTGGATGTTAGCAGTTTTTGTTTTTATATCAAAACACATAAATTCAGTATTTGAACACTTGATGACAGTGCACTAAAGAATGTACTTTTATTCAATGAAGTTTTTTTTCCATTTTCCCCTCAGATTCTGTTTATTATTGCTTGAATTTATATTGATTGTGCAGTTTTTTTTAAAAATAAACTCACTTATTTTTGTTTTCATTGGTTCCAATTAACGCTGTTAATCGAGCAATTTGTTTCTGTACTTATGAAAGGCTGTATGAAACATCAGTTAATGTTTAGATATGTATTTGTGAATGAACTACTATAACAATGACACCTTAACTACTAAAACTAATCTAACAATTATCTATTACTACTGGAAAAATACAAACAATGATGTATATCACTACTGGTAACACATGCACACTTACCATGTCAATGCGAGGTTTGGGACACTCATTAACAGGCATATGACCACAGCTTTCATTGTAACTGCAAGTACTACTGCACCACGTACATTGGTACTTAGCATTGCGAGTCACACACAGTGAGCAATCAGGATGTTCTCTGTGTGAACCCAAAATGTCACATTTATAAAGGATAATTGTTGTAGTGTCCACATGGTGGTCACGGTTCCAAACTACCGTCACTTCTGCTTCATACTCTTTGCTGTTTGCTTCATATGAATACTGAAAGAAATTCAACTAATTATAATTACAGCCACTGCAGCCCAAAATCTTGATAGATAAAGCAGAAATAGTTTAAATAATAATTTTTTACACCTCTTAACAATTCTTAGTTATGACTGAAAGAGAATATAATTTTACAACCATTTCATTAATCTTGACATTAGTGAACATACACTAGACCCTGGATTTTACAAACCCTGGATTTTACTAAGGTAGCGATTTTACGAATATACTCTCGGGAACCGTCAAAAAATAGCAAAAATTAAAAAAAACTAAGTTGTTGAAAAATGTGATGACACACGTCGGAGAGCAATGTTCGACCAGTGAGCACTACAACGTGACAGTTTGTCTACATCTCATTTCTTTATAAAGCGAAATTGTACTTTTCGTAGATAACAAGACCGTGACAGATAGAGTTACATGCTTGTCTCATGGCCGGGAAACAACCGGCAACGCATTTCCCGGAAATGTCTACCAATATCCTCGCCCCCTTTGCGGAAAAATACCTTGCAGACATACAACTTGTAAACCTCCCCTTTCCCTAGCCCTTATTAGCTCACTTTCATGTGTATACTTAAGCCGGTAAAGATAACCTCTATTACCGTGAGTACAACAGGATTTTTTGTTCCCTACCTGTATCCACACCCAACCACTGAAAATGACATATAATCACATATTGTATGTTGTTTTTCGAGTTTTGGCAGTTTTAAGTAGTTTATTCAATTTTCCTGATGAAGTGAGAAACTTCTTGTGGTGCAATCTCTTCCAAGCTGTAGGATGTCTGGCACCGACGTAGTGGTCAGATCATCGGCTTCATGGAATTTATCCGTGACGCAGCGCAGGTGATTGACGCACAGTTTCCTTTGTCTGCTTAGAGCATTGCGATGTGGCGGGAAGCGGGTGTGAGTGTGAGAGAGAGACAGAGACTGTATCGCTGCCAAGGGAAGTGAAGGCAAGACAAAAAAAGAGACGGGGGAAGACGTTATCAGCACTACACATCAGCCATGCTAGCATTTGGAAAGTAAACACAATTGGGCAACGGGTAAGAACGGCATAAGTGACTAAGTTTGGACTCGTTGACTGCGCCATTTTTGCATTACTCGACTCTTGCCGTACACACGTTATCTGAGTGAGCCATTGTTAAAAGGGTACAAGTACCGAACACAGTACAGCACAAAGGCTTGTCTTCGTACTTCACTTGATTTTTTTGATTCATTATTTTCGGGTTGCGAAGGATAGTATACCAACCTCGCGGCCTCCTAAAAATAACGCAGTCTTGCCTTCTTATCAATTGTGACATCCCTTCCGGGCAATGACGCGTGGATGACACTCTCTCTCCCTTTTCTTGCCTTATGTTCGCCTCCCTGCACAAACTACTTTACTCCACCTCTTCCTTATCTGAATATTCGCTCATCACGCACGCATCCATCCACTGCCACGAGATTATCGGGCAGGTGACATGGCCTCTTAAAATGAGAACTTAGAGATATCTTTTCTGTATAGAAGCACTTGCAGTATTCGTCACTATACATGACGCTTCTGTCAAATTTGTAGGTCATGGAATCATGAATTCAAATAAGACTCGCATGTACACACTTTACAGAGTAGTTACAGTGGCTATATGCTTGCACTGTAAGGTGTACTGTATAAAATGTCAGTAGCACACAGTGCAAGTTGTATACAGGGCAAGGCAACAGTAGCATACAGAGCATGGTACATATGAATCTATAAACACAAGGACATTAAACATAATACTTTGGATTTCTGTTTTTTCAGTATGTTAAAATGGGGTTGATGAATCCAGTGGTTTAAAATGTTAACAAGCCTTTCATGTATGGTGTCCATTTTTTAAATGTTGTTGCACAAGTTCACATAGTTTTTCCCCCCAAATAACAGCTCTACTATTCTTAAAAATAAGTGCACATTCTCATTAATGCTGTTTATAGATACTTTTTTAGAACTAAAACATTTAAAATGGATGTCTCAGCTTACACGTAACTAGGCAGTTTTAACGTTGTGTAATCTGATCTTCATTAAAAACTACAGGTTGTTGCCTAGTGCCTAGCATTAATATTATTTAAACCTTACAAACATAAAAAAAATGTAATGAAAATATTTTACTTATAAACTAAGTTAATGGAAGATTTCTGTTTTCAAACACAAATTCTGATTAATTGACAGAGTTTGAAGCCATTTTAAATTACTTGTTTTGTCTAATTTGTGGTAGCGGTTCAGTTTGTTTATCACATTTCTTACCAGGCCACAGTGGCCGAGTGGTCAGATCACTCACCTCCCAACAAGGTGATCCGAGTTCAATTCCCAGAGCGGTCAGTCTCCAGATTTTCACATGTAAGACTATGCCGCTGGTCCGCTGGTTTTCTCTGGGATCTCTCATTTCCCCTGTCCCTTCATTACGGGGCCACTCCATACTCGCATCATGTCACCCATCACCAGTGTTCAAGACCTACATGTTAAAAACCCTTGTCACTTATTGTAATGAGTTTTTCTTAATTCCTTCCTGATTAAATATTTGGCAACATTTAACTGAAAATACTTCAATAGGGATGTAGTTAATAACTTTACCTTTCATTATATACATAATATAGAAATAATTAAAGCATAACAACTGCATTATTAAGCTAATTGAAATTTTACGAAAAAAATTCTCTCTCGCCAAATAATAAACACTGAACTCCTAGTACAAATTTCATTTAACAGAAAATTTAATGTTTCTATAAAGAAACATTGCGGTTATTCTTCCCATCCTTTATTCACTAAAAACCAAAATGGATATTATTAACAAAAGAGATGACGCAGCCTCTTAAATGCTGACTAAAATCTCTTCACTCGCAGATTTCTTATAGTTACATTGTAGCTATTTCTACTAACAAACATTTATAATATTATCACACCAAAGCAATTCCATCACAATTTTAGCAGAGTTTAGTGAGCACTTCTTCAATGTTAAAATTAAATTAGTATGAACTTCATTTACAGGAGATGGAGACAGCACTTTTGTAGTGTAACTATCAAACACCCATTATTATGGACTAGACTTTACCATAACAAAAATTAAATGGTCAAATCACATACTCAGGAATTAACTTTGTGGACTTAAACATTAACAAGAAGAATACGAATGCTGTTGGGCCAGTTCCACTAAGTGCAAGAAGAGCTATTATTGTTAATAGACAACTTTGTTTATGCGCTGCTGTGAGTGAGGCTATGTTGTAAAGGGGTGCTCAAGTTGAATTAAATATACAGCGAAAAATAAATGCAATGAACAACGATATACAAAGTGGCCCATTCCACGTTTTTGGGAATCAAAGCATGTATCACAAAGACTGTACAACACCGAAGCAAGATATAATTAAGTTCCGGATTTTAATACTAGTAGATATTTGGGATGAGATTTTAGCAGCCAGAAATCTTGCTACCTCCCACACATCTAGTCTTATTACAATGTATCTGCATACATGGCAGTGCCCTTCAGTTCCATTATTTGCACGTGAAGAGAGTGAATTATTATTATCTTTGTGGAGGATACAATACAAGGTGTGATTTTACAGAAACAGACATTAACACCAAAGAAAAAACAGCCTAGGGAAAAGCGGCAGAAAACACATTCTACATAAACCAAGTTCAGGTTCAAAGCAGCAAAAAGACTAGCACAAAAACCTAGAAGGGGAAAAACGAAAACATTTGGTGATAAGTGGCTGTGACAGTCATTATAGTCTCAACTCAACATTCCTGATAAGAGTACTTCAGAGTTCGAGAAGAAGAAAAACACCAATTAAAAAACACTAGTTCTTACAAACGAAGGTAGACATTCATAGCAGACTGATATGAATTTCCAAATAAACATTCAACTGTGGACAACACAACAGCACAAACTACTTGACAGCTTCATCATTTGACAGCATATGCTAAATGATTAGTTCTACCCCTTGAGCCAAAACTGTGTTATCCTTGATGTACTGAAATTGCAAACAAAATAAAAAGGGTGGGTACAATGAATGGGGATGGGGGAAGGAGACATGGCTGGCAACAAAGAAAATAGAGAGAGAAAAGCTAACATTCACACTGGCTAGAAAGCGACAGGAGGAAAGACATTGGGGTGGGGCTTGTCCCTTCCTCTTCTTCTGCAGCTATCTATAAATAGTCTGCCAGCATGCGTGCGCATGTGTGTGTGCACACATGCATGTGAGTTTGCGCACGTGCATGTGTGTGTGAATGTGTGTGTGAATGTGTGTGCGCATGTGTGTGTGAATGTGTGTGCGCATGTGTGTGTGCATGTGTGTGCGCATGTGTGTGCGCATGTGTGTGCGCATGTGTGTGCGCATGTGTGTGTACATGTGTGTGCGCATGTGTGCGTGTGTGTGTGCACTCTGTCTGCCTGCACAGCAATCCCTCACTTCCTCGACCTGCCGCTTCCAAGCATGTTCTGACGAGAGACGATAACCTGCAAGGAAAGCTGCAAGCTTGGCATTTTTATTTGACACTTCTCTCCCGTGAAAAAAAAGAACAGTGTTCACACTTTTTTCTTTCTTTCTTTCCCCATGAGAAGCGTCAAAATTAACTTCTCATATTGCTTCTACCGGCCACCCACGAATGTCTCTGCCAAGTAAAATTTCCGAGCAGCTTATTGTGTAACCGACAGTTTAAACCTACCTGTGTAAAAACTAGAAAACTTCTGGCCATCAGACAAGTTTTTAAACCACATAGACTGTTAATGTGAACACTGAGTTACATTTGAACAGGGCCGTGGAGAAGGACAAACAAAAAAAATTAGGTTTTTTGCAGCGACGGTTACTGCAAAGCACGTGTTGAGGAGGGAGGGGGGGAATGGAGGAACCGAACATTCTCTTTTTTCCTCCCACTCTTGACCATCGTCAGCCCGGCAGTTTACGACTACACCTCTGCCTTCTTCCCCCCCTTCCCTGCACTGCATTTTTTCCACTTATTTTATTTGTATTTTCCGGTGTATAGTGCGCACCTCTGAATTTTTATCAGTTGTTATGGAATAAAAGTGCACGCCATACATTAGTAAATGCAGCACTTTGTAATGGGACGTTACCCAAATACTACAACTGCTTTGTTTCTTTGGTTGAAATATATATTCTGTTAATAACACAGATTAATTAACTAACAGCAGTTAATTTTTGTTAACCTTTAACTAATAGTAAGAATGAAAATAACATTACAGTTCAGTATATGATGACTACAAATTATTTGCATGATAAAGACTTAACAATTTTGAATCCTCTAAATAATTTAATAGACCATATGTGTAAAAAAGAATAGCCATTGCCTGGATTTTAACCTGAGCGTGTTGTGAGGAGCACGTTGGGTTGTTACAAATTTGACGTGTGCCACTGTACACCGCTAAAGCTACCCAAAGTGGGGCTTAGATAAAATTCTGGTCCGTAGAAAGGTGACAATTTGTGTGTTGCTGAGTGTACATGTATCAGATTCAGGGTCAGGTGCACATTGTAAGAAAACACTTCTGCAGGTTTGTCATTTGGAACCAAATAAGGTGGCGCAATGGTAACGCTTAAGACTCATATTCGGGTGGACCTGGGTTCAATTCTCGGCCGTCTTTATTTTGGTATTCAGCGGTTTCTACTAATGGTAAATGCTTGGATGGTTCCTTAACAAAGGCCGTGTCCGACTTCCCGCCCAGTTCCTGTCATTGTACCCATTGCTTGTCACCATCTCTAATGACCTCGGTGTCTACGAGACGCAAAGCTCACTTACTTACCTTGTCATTTTGACTTCACATGAAATGCTCACTGAAGTGAGGAATAATAACTTCTGGAAGACAGAGATGGAACAAAATTTTGTATGGAAGATTTACTTTCTGAAATTTTACACTCCCATCATCCAAGGAATTTACAGATACTGTAAACTCATGAGGCAGTTTCCACTTATACGGAATATTGAAGTTGACTACAAAAGTTGGCCAAACAATTCAGTGGTTAAAATGACCACATGTGTTACATGCATTATAGAGGCAAAGACAGTTAGTTCACAATTATTCAACACTTCTGAAAAAAACCTTATAAAACACCATTGCTTTTTACTCTATGTATTTTTTTTACTCGACACATTAGGTCGAGAGCAAATTACTATTGAAAAAAAAGCAACAAATTATGTTGAATTAAAGGTGTACTAATTTTACAGCTACAGTCATACAACAAAATTTTATTGATATTAACATTTGCAGAATTTAACGTAACACTGCAGTTTGCTTGGTTCCTTCTTCCACAGCTTTATGTATGGTGAAAGGGTACCATGCGAATTAGAAAATATTTCCAAGCCTAGCCAAGCACCTTATTTCGGATCTCATTACTTAGTCCAGTATTCCTAAACGTTTGTATAAGGGTTTAGGTTCAGGACATTGCTTATTCAGAAGTAATCTGTGACTCTTCCTTGTCCTAATATAATTACGCATGCGCAGTACGCTTAGCCCCACAGACTGCTACACACGTTACAATGTATTTCACCGCTTGCTGGACGAATATCATTATTAATAATAAAAGAGAAAAGAAGAACATTCAAATCATACAGAAAATGAAACTTTGTGGCAGTCGGAATACTAAATAATAACCCACTAGCATTTTAAAAGCCCAAATAATCCAAAATCAACAAATTTGTGGTTTTAAAAGCATTGCAGTGTACATATATTTTTTGGATATTGCTACGAAAGTGATTGAACAGCTCAGGTGCTAAGGTGTCAGCCGGAAAATAATTTTATTTGGGTTCGAATCCCAGTCATTCCAATTTTTTTTACTTTTTTATATATTAAGTACCATAATAAGGTAAAAATGAAATTAATGTTTATTTCCATAAATTTAGTTTCTAAGCACTTAACTGACTCAAAAACATAGAAATAAAATAAATGTAGAATGAACCATTATTGAATAGAAATTTTTTCCCCCTATAAATTGTAGTCAACATGTAGGAATACCACGTCTAGTGTAGGGAATATAATGACTTGACTTGTTTTTTTCTTTAAATGCTTACAAATATAATGAATAATGGGCATATGATCAATAGGAACCTTTTGTAAACCAGCCTACTTAGAAAATATGCAATTACAATTGTTACAAACTGTTATATACTGTCGATTTAAACAAATTTTTGTTAAGATACAATAAGTTTAACTAACATTCAGAAGTTTGGACTATGTTTTTATTTACAAACATTCCAATATTTTTTAAATTAATTTCAGAAGTAAAATTTTTGCAAGTAAAACAAAACGATTGTCGTTTATATTTTTTCCTAAATAACTCGTATTTAATCTGCGTTACGTCATGTTAAATAAAAGTTACAGAAATAATTAAATGTGTTCAGGATATATTCACCTATGAAAAAAAAAATCTGTAACGGGATGTTTCCAAAACAGCTAGCGTGCTACAAAGAATTTGTAAAAATATCTTCATTCTCGTGCCATTGTAATTAAAAATTTTGTTAAATATATGAAAAAAAAATTACAGATTCGTAAAAGTCTAATTCAAAAAAAATTGTTTGTACGACAGAAAATCTGCTCGCTGGTTCTGCGACTTGTACATAGAGATGATATGATATTTAATAGGCGTGTCAATGCTGCTCTTAACTTAATAGTTTTTTTTCGGTATTTTGTAAGGAAAATCTCAAAGCAAGTGATCACATTTAAAATTTGCAGTTTTATTTTTAGAGTAAACCACTTGTATACTAATCTGCAAATGATATGTGCATATATTGAGAAAGTACAAGCTTAACTAATAAGACTACTTTCATTAATTTGGTACAAGTAAACCAAAATTTTCAATTGATCATGTAGATGTAAACATTAGAAAATATTTCTTTGTTTCTTCATGTGATTCTATTTTCTAACATAGTGAACCTACAGCAATTGGAACTAATTAAACCAAAATTAAAAAATTAACTTTTTAATTTTACATTTTCTTAGAGTTGGCGTAGTTATTATAGGAGAAAATAAATAAATAAATAAATTCATGACATGAATTCTTGGGAAATAAAGTATGTTCAGTATTATAAACGTTGAATCGTCAAATTACATTCAATACACAATTTCCTTGTTAGTTACGCAGGATGATTTCTTTATTTTAATGAGGCTATAGATAATAAATATATGTCGAAAATATGTCCTCAAATTTTTCTGCGAAGTGAATTATAGTGGTAGTAATATTAACCAGAAATTAACTCCTAAATGTAATTTGTTAAAATGTAAAGCAAAATAGAAAGTGCTGAAACAATTAAAGACCAAGTAGTCTATTTTATCAAAAGGAGAAAAATTATTAAGTAAATTTTAAACTATTCTCATTTCACGTAATCATTGAAATTACATTTTCAACTTACCTTATCATAAATTTCTCCATGCGGTACTAATAAAAAATTTTCTGAATCATACTTTGTTAAAAACTGAAAATGATATATTAAAAATACGTTAATATCTAACATATGTACAGAGTTTGGTTAATGTAGATAACTCATGTGATCAAGAAAGCTTAGATACTCTCATTACCAGCGTTTTGATTGGCTAATATAAACAACGTCTCGCTTCAAAAAATTAGTTTTGTTTATCTCACGAAGAAAAAATCTTTTAAATGACTGCCATTATAAAAATACGAACTAATTACATATAAGTCTATTCAACTTTGTCTACTGTACCATATTTTTATCAATTTTGATTACGTTAGCTCCGTATGTTCAATTTTTTTATATGGAGGAGAAACTGAGAAACACACAAACAATGGAAAGTAGACTTAAAGAAAAAGAAGAAAAGCCTTCGAGGTCCTGCATACGTACGCACGTCATTATGGTAGCAGTTTTCCCAAGCCTCCGAGAGGTGCGGCGAGATTCGGCCGTTACCAGATTATTCTAAAACTGCTCAACGCACATGAGTCATGTCTGCTTAGGAATATTATTAAAAGATTACTATACGTGTGTATACCAATTTCTGGTTCAACAGTAATCATTAAAGCATATTGTAAAGCAGCCAAAATGGCAAAAATGGGTGTTTTGCCGTGCTTTTCGAGCATTGAAATCTTGCTACAGAATCTTCTATAGAGTGCAGATGTATACAACTCAACTTTATTGTCGAAATTACAGTTATGTCTTGTAGAGGTGAGTTTCGGCGAAAAGACAAAACGCCAGTTAGTTACTTGCGCCTAGAGGCTAGGGTAATGAGTAATGTGCATGCTTTCTCGAACTTACAGCTTTGCCTTTGTAGATCTCCAACACACAGAAGACTCCAAGTAGATACCAATTTATAAAAAAAATAACTTACTTCTTTTTTTACTCTGCACAAGAAACTGTAAATTTATTTTTAATACACAAATTTCGAAAGCTATATTACATATATTTTAATCTATATTACTGTATTTAAGATTTCTTCTAGTTGGAAACAATTAAAAATGCAATACGTTATGTTTTAAATGTAAAAAATTAATGTATTTTAGTTAAATAACTGTTGCAAGTCACTGCTACTTGTTCTATAAAATTTCACTGCCCAGCGTCGCCTTCACTTATTTATAACTGCACACGGGACGGCAAATAATAATCCGTGACCTACCGGATACCTTCAGAACGTTTAGGAATACGGGCACGCGTAAGGCCTCAACCCTTGCGTTTCTGTGTCCGGAGAAGGTAGCACATTATTTCTATCCAAACTGGAACACCATACATTATCGCTTGCCTGCCGAAAACTGTATTTAACACAACGAGAGTCGACAAACACAAAAAAAAATTTACATAAAATAAAACTTTACGATGGCGAGAATTTTAAGTGATAAGCTACAAGCTTTTCAAAAACTTGAAACAGCTAATAAATAAAAAAATTACGATTTTGTAGACAGTTTGCTAAATGCAGGCTTTAGTATAAAATTTTTGCACTGCAATGATATCAGCACAGTTTTCTCAGATGGCAAGGTGCTTGGTTGGTAAGCAAATTATTTGGGTTCAAATTCCTGCTGGTTCGAAGGTTTTTTTTTTATCTTCTTTTATACTATACACAGAATATTATTATTAGTAGTACGAATACTTTAATTTTAGGAAATATTATTTCTACACATTAAAATAACATGATATTCGACAGTTACAATGTTATAATCATCTCAGGGTTCTTACCGCAACATACAAATTTAAGGACTTTCAAGGACTTTTTAAGGACTGTCTACTAATATTTCAAGGACTGCAGTAAATTACTGTTGCGAGCTGCAACTGTCTGGCTGGGTGGTGTAGTAGGATACTGTGGTGGCGGAGCTAGGACAC
>PNEQ01000010.1:57048-76561 GCA_003012365.1 Medauroidea extradentata
AGAGAAAATATCGTGATCTGGAATGATCCTGTTCCCTCTTTATCTCTCGGGGTGGTGCTTGACATTGAAGCGACATCTTTCCAGGAGGTTGGAGAACAGAGACCCGCCGAGATAATTCGAGAAGAAGGAGGGTGGGGTATATAAGGGGGAGCTGCAGCAGGAGAGAGAGAGTTTTTGCTGGCAGGTGCCTAGTGTGATCTGAAGTGATAGTGACAAATATTGGATTGCGACGACTGTTCAAGAGCGTCCAGCGAGTGGGACCGCAGCAAGTAGTAGGAAGAAGGTGATTCTAGGCCAGAAAGATTCTTCGGTATTATTTCTTTGGGTCCACCATTGCGAGTGACTAGTAACCTTTCCATATACAGAGAACTTATGTAGATGTATTTTTTTCTTTTATGTAAATAGTAGTATTTGTTCTGTTTGACATTTATTGTGGTAGATCATTGTAGACATAGGTTATTTTTGTATGTACAGTTGTAAATAAACTAGGTAAGCTTTATTTTCTTTATTTTATCAAGACCTCCATCCCCAAACGTACCTAGCCCGCAAGCTTGTAACATTACATTCAATATGCCAAATTTATATGTCAATGTTTAAGGTTTAATTTGCAGCTTTTCTATTACAGTGTCCTCCCCTCCTTTAGAACTGATGTTCGCTAATGATAAACCCGAAATTTTCAATTTCATTCAAAATTAACACCTTCATATTTAATGAAACTCCATACTAATTAAAAAATTTCATGAAAATAAATTACACTGAATTAAAAAAGTACTTTTTAAAGAGAGACATTCCGTTCGAAAAAAATTCAGTCGATTACCCGTTCTAATGTAAACAAATATGGCTGATGCTATTTTACTGCTTAATTATTAGCACACATTAGAGTACTTTTTCCCAATTCAAGGTAGTAATGCCATGATCTTTCATTTACTTCAAACAATTGAAAATAACTGAAATATTTTTTAACCAAATGCTTTGAAAATTTTGAGATTGTGTACAGTCATACAATACACAATTTTGCCAGAACTTTTTTTTTATGTATTGTTTGCTAGCAAGAAGTTATTTTGCTTCATTTTGGCTTATTTTGATAACAAAATACGTGATAAACCAGGGGCAAAAATCTAAAAATCCATTTGGTGTATTGCAACAGAAAAATTCAAATACAAACAATGATATAAAATGTTAAAACTGTAAGACTGAATTTTTGATACACTATGTATTAATTTGCGTTAAAAATAATATTTTCAAAACCACTGCAAAACTAAAGACTGAGGCCTTAAAATTACCACAAATTACATGCTATAACTGAATAAATAAAAAATAAGTAAGCAAAGTGAAATATCATCGTTCACTAATTGTGCAATGTACAGTGTGAGATTGTTGGTACAAAACACAGCTTCGGAAGTGGTCGAGCAACTTCGACTAGAGAAACGTGGAAGACATTCTGCTCTGCAGCATGCACTGCACGCTAGCTTCTCTCACACCTGACACATAATATATTTTCAATACTCTCGTAAATACTGCATTTTTTTGGGCTACTTTCCCTTTTCAAAACTCTTCAGTTTCCTTTTTTGCACCTCTTCGAAAAAAGTTTTGCCATTAAACTCTAGCAGATGCGGATTACTAGTCGCGATCACATAAAAAACACTAGGCATAACTCAACATACTGTGGTATGACAGAAAGTGTATCAATTTCACAGACACTGCAAAACATCTGTTATCATCAAGTAAATTATATTACAGAAATAATGCATAGACAAAATATGGTTTCATGCTTCTGAAAAAGGATTTTAACGTTAGGCAAATAGCTAGAATGTTATCTACGTAAACCCAAAAATTCAAGGAATTTTCAAGGACTGGTTTAAATCAAGGACTTTTCAAGGCCTTTTAAGGGCCCTGTCAAAGTTCCATGACTTTCCAGGACCGTAAGAACCCTGTTAACTATTGGTAAAGAATACAAACTAATTGGTTTTCGCTGTAAATAACATACAAAACATTTATAAAAATTATTTTTTTAATGTTTTACATTCTGTGAGAAATAATTTACTTTTTTTGGCTTACCTTAAAATAAGAAATATTGTGTCTAGAACAATAAAAATTCGTCATCACGTTCAGATGCACATCTTATTTAGTGTTTTTTAAGATATTAAAATGACACAACTAAACAATTAATTTTCCGGGATAATTTTTAACGCTCATAACAACAAGTTATACTCAATTAAAATTTAATAATGCATCTTCGTTTTTCATTTTTATGCGTTTAAAATAATACGCAGAGTGAACATTATCAATACAGGCATTCTAATTCGTCCACATTGCCCTAATCATGCAAAAAATCGTAATAAGTATACATTTTGCATCACAAAAAAAAACATGTTTCTTTAGAAACTACTAAACATCTGCGTTACATTTACTATCAACATATTGTAAAATAAAAGCACATTTCAGACATCGAGTTGACAGGCAACACATTTTAAAACAGCTCGTGCGCTGTATCAGTGTTATTCTGAAGCCTTCGAAAATTGTCAAAAACACCTTTTTATTTCATATATTTCAAAAACAAAAGGTAAGGTCAGTGAGCTTTACGATCGTCGACACCCAGGTTATTAGAGACTGTTTCAAAATGAAATTACTGGATACAAACGAAGTTTTGACATAAGCATAAATTTCACTTTGCTAGAGAGATGTGTTCAATGAAATTATAAGAACCATTGCTTGAACTATGATCAAGTAATAGCATATGACAAAAGAAAAAAAACTTGTCGGTTTAGTACATTGTGTATATAGGCGATGAGAGACCTAATTTATGTGCCACTGTTACTGTGACAATACCTTAATTTTTAGTATTTAGCTGCGGCGTAATAATATATTATATTTTAACAGTGATTGCGAATGTTTTGAATGTAATTCCATGTGTCCGAATAATATTCTAATATAACATTTCAGGTCATAATCAGTATAAAAATATGAACGGAAACACTGTGATCACGTGCCTACTGTACCTACTGTTTTAACTTTTAACAAGAAACAGTTATTGAATATTTTAATTGTGACAGTTATAATCCGTGATTTTTATCTCTTTGTTACTGTAATTATTTTGTAAACAAATTCAAATGCTAAATAATACGTTTCAAAAGTACAAAGTTTAACGTGCTTGTTATAGACACAGTAAATTGGCAGCGCTCATCATGCCTTCATATGTTTCTACTCTCGCGCGAGCCGACAAATAATAAGCCATTACTTACTGAAACCATCTTGGGACACAGCGCAAACACGTCTAGGAATACGCTCAGAGAGTTTGGTTTCTGTCGTTGCTTTTCTTGCGCCTGAGGTGGTAGTGCTTATGTAGAACCTAAATTACTGTTTAGGAATACCGGCCTTAGTGTCCTGGTTTTTGTCACAAAGGTTTTATAGGACACTGTGCAAGCACTAGTATGGGAAAGGTTATTTGAATTAACTGACTTAAATAACAAGTCTCTCTCAGTTTCTGGTCTCTCAAACAATTCATGATTTGGATTTGGTTTTCATGGGTTAGTTATTTGTCTATTTGTTTAAATTTAGTGTCTAGTTATTATACAGTAATTTTGTTGTATTTTGTTATGTTACATTTTAATGGTGTGTAAATGACTGTTTTAACAATCGGTTGAAGAAGGAAAACTAATACAGTCAGCCTGCCATATCTGTGTATTTCGCATCCGATGTTTTTATCAACCACAGCTGAAAAAAAACTTTAATGTGATACGCTTAAGAAATTGTAATATCCAGCACGCCACGCACAGTTTGCGCACAAACTACTAGCATGCCACTTGGCGCTCACAAGAGCAGCTAGTCTTGTCTGTCACAGCACATGCTTCATTACAGTGTGCTAGGTGCATGCGGTGAGTGATGGTGAGTGAGCAGGTGGTGCAGGTAGGAGCTGCAAGAAAGCAATGCGATGTTGAATGTGTGTGCAGCTGGTGGCCCGGCCGATGGCATTACTTCACTCACATATATCTTGCTTGTATACCACCGCACACTTCCAAAATAAAATGATTTGTTATCTATTGCAGTGCCCAGCTTGCATCCCGTGTCGCCCACCCACCAAACGCTTCGACATAAATACCTATTTAATTACAATGTCTTGTTTTCCCACTTGCTGTCCACTTGCTTTAACCGCGAGCATGTAGGACATGGCCTTTAAGTATATATACTGTGGAGTTATACACAATTCTGTGGCTGTATTGATCCTTCTAAACTGAAGAGAGGTCACAAAGTTCTTAGTTTGACCGATAAAATAAAAACCTCTACATTTGGTTACAAGGCATTAGTTTACATGGCATATTATGCAAGTGAAACAATGGCATATACAACTGGTAAGCAAATTTTAAGTAGCAACTGTTTGATATCATGACCATTGTACCAGTGTGCATAATGTTGAGCCAGTAATGTTTGTTGTGCAAGAAGGTAACAACACAAAGCAAGCTGATTTGCCGACAACTATCAAAACAATGTGTTATATAATATTTCCAAGCTGTCTGGCAAATTTAAGACTGTAACTATTGGTAACTTAAGTTTTTGCATTTATGTATTACGTTGGCGCATGCTCAAAGAGTGTGGTTCTGTGAAGTAGCTGCCTCATCATGCCCACTCCATTTTCGTACACATTAACTTAATCCTTCCTAGCCCTGAAAACCATGCACACATACGTCACTGTACTCTAACTTGACTCCAAGCATTTAAAAACACCTGCGAGTCCTTCCTATAACTATCATTTCGCTCCCCAAACCTCCTGCAAGGATATGTATGTAACAATGAGATTCTTATATTCGCCTGGAAGCATGCCACCCGCACCGCAGCAGAGAACGATAGGAAAGAGAGAGATTCAGCCCATACACGTCCACGCTGCCTCACATTAGGCAAGCGGCTGGACTATCACAGCACACCACCCAAGAAGAGAGTATAAAAGAATGAGAGAGCCGCAGAAGTCAATTGCAGCTGCAAGGGAAGCAACTCATCCCTGCCCCCTCCAGAAGAGACTAGTCATTTGCAGTTGTGAGGGAAGCAACCAACTTTGCTCCCTCCTCTCAGCTCTGGCAGAGAGAGAGAGTTATCAGCCGCCTCTACGGCAATTTTAATTGCTCGGCTTATGTAAAAATTTCTCTATCCCATCTACACATCAGTACCTCGGCTAAGAATACCAACGACTGACAGACACCTTTCCAAAGCGCTCCTCATGCCTGCAAGTTCCCTTCGCTAACCAGCTCTATCACCTCCTCAGCCTATGAGCCAGTTCCTGAGATGTCAAAACGCACTCTTTAGACTGTCCCTACAAGAACTAATCCCCTCTGGCACTTTTAGTCGGACATGCTCTTCAGGCTAGACCAGCAGTACGTGGTTTCATTTTGGCATTCTGCCACTAAACTAATCATCTGCAACAACACTCTTTTCTATTTGTTACTTTTACTTCTCCAATTTTTGGCTTTTTATTTGTTTATCCTTCCCCCCTTTATTAATGCTCCTGTATCCCGAAATTTCTTGGGCCTGTCTTGGAATTGGCTTCTGTCTGTCTTAAATCCTTTACCATCTTGGAGGAGGCACCTAGTAAGTGCAATTACTTGCCCTTTATTCACACATTCCGGAGGTGAAACTATGCCTGTGCTCCTCCTCAGCAGTGAACTGGTTTCTGAATATGACTGGCGAAATTGGTAAACAAGGAAAGAGACATGTAGAGGCGCACTTCCAGAGCTCCTTTACAAGTCTGCCTTTTCGCAGTGGCAAAAATAGAAATCTGTTGCAGAAAGGCCTAGCGTGCTATACCAGCAACCCTAGTGGATACAAGTTCATTGTAATCTTCTCAATAATATAACTATCATGTGAGTATACGTGTGTGTGTGCATGCACATGTGTGTGAGTGTGTGTGAGTGTGTGTGTGTGTATATATATAACTTCCAATGCAACTCCCAGTCTCAGTACTGCAGTGCAATCCCATCTGGGGATCAACACCCCCATAATTGTGCTTCATATCTATTCTCTTCATAGTCCACCTGCGGCCATTGTTGAAACCACACCACTTCACCCCCTAACTCTTCAGGGGAATTGCAGCCTCCCTTGTAGCACTAGTTTCCTACACTGCACCACAAGAGGTAGGGAGAGTCCAACAAGAGACATTGAAAGGTGACGTCCGGAAGCAGGTCAGTGCCCGTGTTAAGTGTCCTGCCATGCTACTGTTGCACCCCTTGCCAACAACTCCTGTGTAAATGTTTAATAAATAAATATTATGTTAAATTAGTAAAGTACTTCAATATCGTACATTGTGTGTACAGTGATTTCTTTAAACCTTAACCCTTTAAGTCCAATTGACTTATGGTGAAGTCAGTAATGACCAGACCATACAGCCGGTGAACTGCTGTAGAAGTCGGCTGGGCGCAGTGACTTCCCGCCAGTGGACTGCTCTAGCAGTCCGGCTGACTGCAACTCTTTACCGTTTCACTACGATGAACTGCCACAGAAGTCTGACTCTGATTTTTTCACAGCTGCTTTCACGAGACAGATATTTGACTATCTTAAAGTTCTTATACTTTGTGATGGGTGCTTCTTCGTCACGTCTACGTTGTGGTTTATATAGATATATAGAGGTTATGTCCCTGTTCGGGGTGGCGGTATGTGATGGGGCTCCGTCTACGTATGTTGCTTGTTTGTAGATGTATAAGGTGAAGATGTTTGGTATCAAGTCCCTGGTTGCGGCGGTAGATTGTGGTGGTGCTGTATATACGTATGACGTTGTAGGTTATGTTGATCCTTGCTGCCGGCAACGACTTATCAAATTAGACTTTTCCTTGTTTGTTATTTATATGCCCGGATAGCCTGAGGAGTTTACCTAAGGAGTTTACATAGAAGAAAAAGGAAGCACATTTTTTTAATAACTTTCAGTTTCTTTTAATAATAGTTCACCAGACGTACATGGCACAATAACGTACAAAAATTCTTTCCCGTGATTTTATGTCTTACAGTGTGAACGTGAAAAGGTAACACCAGTGGCGGAATTCACTAAGTCATGAGTGTTCGTCCCAGTTTATTATCGGTTGTGATCTGCCTCAGTTTGCTCCACAAAGGAAAATGACCTGAACTAAGGGGGTACCACTAACTGTGTCTTAAACTGCTATACTCACATGTGCAGCTATTTCTTGCACCTACTTACTTGAGTACTACTCTTAACAAACACCGCAAAATAAATACATATTAGAGTGCTGGCTACACAGCCCACTTTACTCGCGGATACGCCCTCTAAGCTTCACCGCCCCTCTACCACGTTTAACACATCCTCTTCCTGCCGCCATGACGCCCCAACTAATCAAAACACTTAGCCGGCAATCTCCCGGCGACCGTTCCCTAGCTCCGATGGATCACAACTACTTTCCTGGGCGGACACTCGGACTTACTCGGCCAAGCGGCGGAGGGATACATCAGGATCCAACTTGCCTAAAAAGCTGGTTAATCGACGTTTATAACCTAAAAATGATACATAGATACTGATAAATTTACAAAGCATTTTATTCCATAATACCAGCTAAGTATTCATTAGTTTATTAATTGGGGATGTGCAGCGTCATCAATCTGCCGCGCATCACCACCTTCACGGAGTTTTGCGCCCGACACTACCACCCACGTTGATCGAGAAATGCCCTGCAGAGCCCCCGCATTCCAGCACGTCCATGTACGTGCCTCCAAGCGAGTGAACTCTGACCTGCCTGCCAGATAAATCCATCCAAGCACAGGCTAGCTCAGAGCTTATTTGAAATTGTAAAAGCTAGCACTTCTCTGTACGTGCTTCCCAGCAAGAGAACTACGTCTAGCCTGCCACATAAATCCCATTCCAGGAGAAGCAAGCTAAGAGGCTACTTGAAATTAAAAAAATCCAAACAAGGCAAAATATAAGAAAAGTTTACTTAGAAAAGTTGCTTGAAATTAAATTAGCTTTAAAATGAGTCCAAACACGATATGAATCTTATAAAATCGACACGTAAAATTAAATACTTTTCTCTTGCTTTAAAGTTAAATTTAAAATTAAAAAGAAAATTTTAATGTAAATTTCTCTACTCGCATCCCCAATTAATATGTTGGATCCCGCCATATACATCCTTATACCTGGTTAAGTTGGCCTACTTAATTTGTTATAAACAACAACAAAAAAAAATATTAATTAAGACAAAAAAAATTTAAATTACTGTATGATAAGAGGCCAAGTAAGTGCTACGTGCCAGTGCACGTCACAACTTCAGTGATAATCAGTAGAAACGACAGATTATTTATTCAAACTGCATCCCATTTTGGATCATTTTCACAGAGTTTTCAAAGAACATTTGTATCCTTTTGAAAATCTGTGTGTGGACGAATTGCTCCTTCTGTTCAAAGGATGTCTAAAAATAAAGCAATATATCCTAGCAAAACGTACTCGTTTCGGAATCAAAATTTTTTTGATTTGTGATGTTCAAACAAACTATTTTTTGGACTTCATAATTTACTGCAGTACTGACACGGATCTTACCAACCACAATCTTGGCATTTTTGGAGATGTCATTGCATCACTGATCGAGCCCTCCCTGCAGAAGGGCACACATTATTTTGTGAGAATTGGTATACGAGCCCAACTCTCTTCTGCTGGCTGTACTATTGGGTAACTAATGCGTGCGGCACAGTATGGTACAACTGAAAGGAAATGCCAAAAATGGCAGAAAAATTACAAAGAGGAGAACTGACATTCAGGTCTGTTTCAGGCCTAATGTTGGCTATGAAATGGTGTGACAGGCCAGATGTCTACATGTTGTCCACTTTCCACTCAGCAGACATGCAAGAGACAATAAAAACAGATTACAAAACAGGCACAAAACGTATGAAACCATCGGTTGTAATTGACTACACGTCAATGGGAAGTGTTGACCGAAGTAACATGGTCATGAAAACCACGGGAAGTGTAAGGATATGCACTAAATGGAATAGGAAGATTTTTTTCCACATCATAGACATGTCTTTGTTCAATGCATTTTGTCTGTACAAAATGTCCTCTGGCAAAGCGCCATATGCCACTTTTCAATTGGGCTTGATAACGGAATTTTTGGAAAATTTCAACATTGAAAACAAAGAGCAAGTGGGGGTGGTAAACGTAGTGATGTTCCACAAAGACTGACTGTAGGTGTTCATCTTCCAGGACAACTGCCAAAGTATGCAACATGTATTGTTTGCAAGAAGAAATACGGGAAACAAAAGCAGACAAAAATTATCTGTAAAGCCTGGAAACAAACTTTTTGTGAATTTCCCCGCTTTGCAATGTACCATGAGGTAAAAAACATTTTTCCTGGTGCCGATGCAAAAGAAAATAAAATTAATTTTTACTTTATTCTGCGTACTTTATATGTGGTGTAAAACATGTACATATGCTTTGCTTTTCTAAGTGTGAAATGGTAGAATAAATATTCTAGTACCGATTCAAAAACAATTAGTTGAAGGAATGACATATGTCACTTTGTTTAATTTCGTAGTGTCGATTGATAGGCCTGTGTTGCTATGTAAACTTTTTGTGTACTCTGAATGCTCAGTGTTTGTAATGATTCGAAAGCTAAAAACCTCCTAAAATTTAAATGTTTACATAAAAAATATTACTACTTGTACTATCAATGTTGTGTTTTGAATTTTTTATTTGCAAAAGTACACGAATTTGTTCGCTTTGCTGAACATGAGATGGTAAAATAATATTCTCTGTAATAATAATAATTATTTGATGGAATTGTATATAAGTAAATTTGTTTATTTTTTTGAGTGTTGATTTATAGGCCTATTCTGCAATGCAAATATCATGATTACTCAAAATGCTTTATGCCTGTAATTATTCCATAATTGAAAACTTCCTGAAAATATTTATTTCTGCAAAAAATAATATTTGTGTCTTATAAACATTATATTTGTTTGAATAAAATTTCAGCTTTTTGGGTTACTTTGTAAAAGCATAACAAATCTGTTTGCTTTGCTAATATAAGGTGGTCGGTTATTTCTGCAAATAATGAGTCTATTTTGCAAGCACAGTACTAACGAGAATTTTCAGTAAAACTTCAAAGACAATGTGATTTCCAAATGGTTTGCTATCTATAATAATGTGAAATGTGTAGTCTTGTGTAAAAATTACTAAATTAAAAAAATATATATATTTCATAGTGTAAATGTCAATTGTTTTCAAAAAGTTAGGGTAAATAGAAGCAATTGGGTATATTTTTGCTGTCCCGATCTGTAGGTTGAACATATTTATGTACTATAAATATTGTGTTGGTTTGATCTTTGCCAAGACTTTGTGATCATAGTTGTTTTACTCAATTTAGGATGGCGATGTACATATTCTTTGATGCAAATTCAGTGATGTTGATTTGGATGTAAAATAAACTACTAACTATATATAAGAAAAAACAATTTCTGTTTGAGGTGCCGAAATTTTAAACGCAATATAAGTATTTAGTGCACTGAAAATTTTCCATGTTTGTAATACACAAATCAAAACAAAAAACATAATGTGTTTTTGCGAAGCAATATGCTTCTTCTGCCAATACAAAAATTGTAATATGTATGCCTTTTATAATGTAATTACAATAAATTACTTAAAGTTTAGTTTAAAAAAGCAGTGAATAGTGTTTTTCTTCCTGTCCTCATTCATAAGTACCATTGCAAATATTTTTTGTGTTGTAAAGTTTGTTTTATTTTTTGCAATCAAAGCGAAAACAAACCCAAGAAAATGTATATTTTCAAAAGTGAGGCTGTTTATTGATGGATGTACCACTGCAAATCAAAAGTTTTGTACAAATTCACACTTTTACTATGTAAAGGTGCCTATTCGCAAAAACACTAAATATTCTAAATGTAGCGAGCATAATATAACAATGTTAAGTGTCTTCAACTAAAAACTAAAACAAACACGGAAACATTACTTGTATTACATGAATACTGCAGGCATTGCAGGCGAGCGCTTATCGAGCAAATGCGAACGGAAGAGGCCCGTACAGGGGGCTCAGCTGGGCTGGCCACCTCTCGGGCCTCCAGGTCGCACGCTACACACGCTGCCTCCGACGTGAAAGGGTTAGACCAAAAAAAAGGTAGGTAGTACAGTTGTATTACGTAGCACATTGATTGTAAATTAATAAACCTTACCACACAACAATCGTCGTGTGGAAAAGGAAGAAAGGATATTTACTAGCATATCATGTGGCTACGAAAATTTAATTTTCAGAACCTTGGTAAAAAAAAAAAGAGAAATCTTGTTCTTGGCAAAATTGGTAGAACTGTGTGACCAAAGAAACAGCATGACCGATTCCTAATAGAAAGAAGTCACGAAAAATCTTAAAACTAAAATACTCTGTAAATAGTCATACGTACCATCGTCTTGTCACATATTACACGCTGATTCAATTCAACACGGGCAGGAACTTTCATTTTTGCTCCTTCTATGTTAATTATACATTGGAAGCCTGTATGCCCAGCCTGTGGGTGTGGAAGATTCTGAACTTCTAACACTATCTCTTTGGGAACATTGTTAGGAAGCAAAATGGAGCCTTTTGGATGATAAAACCTTGGGCAGAAGTTCGTACCATGCGTAACTAAATGGGCTGGATTCTGAAACATGAAGTTGCATTAATTCCAAAGTGACTTCCTCTAAATAGTGTGCAATAATCAATTATAGCAGGTATGTAGCTTACATTTTCACCACTGATGATAAGTCTTTGGCAGGATGTAGTATTGTGGGAACATTTGTTTTCATACACACACCAGTTGCACGCCCACTGTGATTTAACACACTCTACACACGTAACATGTCTACCACAATCGTAGTACGCAAAGTTTCGACTAACAAAATCTTTATTAGTTTCCGAAGAACGAACTGACAATGGAACAAGCACATGGTCGTGGCAGTCTGGAATTGGAGGCCTTCCTGTTATTCCTGGTGTTGGACATGTCAACCCAAATTCAGTCACAGTTGCATCAATTGGCTCAGCTGTTCCAAAAACACACTTGTACTTAGCACCTGATGGTAGCTCTGGCAGTGTACGGATAGTCAAGTGAACCTAAAAAATAAAAAACATAAAAATTAATAGGTCTCAATAAATTGCATTTGTCTAGACTTGTACAGTGCCATTTTATGAATATTGTACAATGGAACCCTCTATCAATCTATTTTGGTAGACAGATGGGAAAAAATGATTGCTGTAAGAAAATGATAAATGTGGACTTTACCAATGAACATAGGAAATAAATATAAATAAAATGATAATTTAAAGCAATTTGAGATGCCCAATATATTTTGCAGCATCCAATGGCTATTTACAGGAAATAATTCAGTTTTGTTACATATTCTGATCCTGTCGTTTAATATACTGACAAGTTATAAGGGTTGAACCATACTGTTTTGCTGGTGGAGATACTTAAGAATATCAAACAAAGTAAATTAATCAGAAATTTAAATTTAATTACATCAATTACTGTAATTACAACAACACACAAACCATTTTCATAAAAATACATTATTCCGAAACAAAAACAACTTGAATAACAAAACTAAACATGACATATTATAGAAGAATAGGTACACAGTCATTGCTGCCAACCTACATACATCACACTGACTTCAGAGCACTTCAACAAGCTAACCTACAAAAAACCAATATGGTGTGACATAACATTGTTGCAGCATCTATTGGTTGAAAGAATTTTTGATTTTCATGCCATTTGTGTTAATTTTTTCATTCGTGAGTGCTGACTGTTAACACCTGAAATGTGTAATCTTTGATGCGCCGCTGGTTTGTTGTGATTTATGCAACACACAGTTTGTAGTGTTCTTGGCTTTGAAAATATTCATATTTTGGCAAACTTTCCCTTAGTCAAACGACTTTTGAAAAGCAATTCTTCTCATGAGCGATCAATACTAGAAAAACCATTTTTCCAAGACTGATGAAAAAGACAATTTTTACCTTAAATTCATTGGGATTTCGCTGAGACCACAGAAACTATATGATAAATATGAAGAGTTCGAAAGACAGAGGTTTCCTTGCATCTAAATTCACTGGTGTATTAATGGTAAATTATTTCATTTAAACTATTTGGTACTATCAATATTCAGACAACAACGCAAACAAAATAAATCCACCAATCCACAGGAACACATACAAATAATTTCAATCACAACCATTATTTCCAATATATAGCCACATAGGCAAAGTTTAGCAGTCAAACAATGAATTCACAAGACGTACAGTGGAAAAGATTTGGTGAATGTTTAATAGCAAAGTTGTAAATACTTAGAAAATTATTATGAATTAAATATGAATCAGCAACAGAATGCAAGTGCAGTATAAACATGAGTACTCTGACCTGGTGGCCAAACTCCTGTAAAATTTTTTATACAAGAAAATCATTCTCAAGACTTATACATTTTTATTAACATTGGTACAGCATACTCAGGGCTGTTAGGAGGAAAGCAGCCTCAAAAAAGTGACAATAGTGACTAAAGAAAACAAAATAGTGACAAATAGTAACTCATGAAAAGTGATCAGTACTGCTAAAGTATAAATGTATCTCTGCAACCAGTTCCCACGTTGGGCAGGGTCAGGAATGTGATCAGACGACGCTGACCCCGTCATCAGCCGGCTGACCTACCCAAGAAACAAGCTGACACTAGTGACCAGTTGTAAGGATGATAACACAGTATACTTGTTCATATTTTAATAAATACCCACACTTTACCCTCAAACTCTGGCAGTTGAGGGATACGTCTCCGCTACGCTATCATGATATCAATACAATCATTCTACAATTTAAATATGCACACACTTTCAATGCATGAAATATACAGCTCTAAACTCTAAATCCAAATACAGGATTGCAAAACATTTAAATAAAGTTACTTCTAATTAGTGACACAACAAACATTATTTAACATCAGAGTTAAAAAAGAGTAGTTGCCAGGATAATACAAAATCTGCAGCATACAGAGTAGTGACAAATATGATTATCGCTATAACTATATAGCTTATCACAAATGTACAGTACGGCCTATACTCAAATAGTGTTAACAACCCACACATTGGAATCTGTAATTTATTTTTAAAAATTGAGAATAATAAGCACAAATTGTATTGTGAAAATATGATCGCGATGTAAAATATAGAAGTAAAAAAAGTAAGTTTCCTTTTTTGATTGTGTAGCAGAAAAAAGTACAATATAAAATACTACTTATTCCTATTTACATTTTTTTGAACAGTCTGCACTTCCTTAAATACACTTGCGACCACCTCCTGTACACTGTAAACCCCCTCAAGCATTGCTTGTGCTAGTCCTACTTCTGCAAAATGTTTGCTATTCACTGCTTTCTTCAGCCTCTTGTTGGCTTCTTCAAAAAGTTTGTCAGCCCCTTTTTTTTCTCTTCTCTTCCTCATTTCTTTTCAGAACTCTTAATCTTTCTTCAGCAACTGAAATTTAGTTTCAGGCTTCTTCCATTACTTTTATGCTTGCTTCATTTGATTCTTTTCTCAGCTTCTCATCTTCCTTCAATTTAATTTCTTCTTCTTTCTGCTTCTTTTGGTCCTCCAAATATGTTTAGTAACAATTATATACTAACTGTGCCATTCTTAGCAGAGCTCCTGTAATAGGAACAAACTGACCCTTCATATGCTACAGTTTCGAAGCACTTCTCACAGTCATAGCAGCCAAGGTTTCCTAACACATTGAAGCTTTGTCATCTGTGAAGAACCTAGAAGATAGAAGATGCAGAAAATCCACGCTCTATGTCAGCACTTCCGTGTGGCAAGGTCAATGTAGCCTTAACCACAATTGAAACAGTTTGGTATTTCATCTTACCTACACTGTTTTTTACTTCAAAGAAATGGTTCCAACAAATGTCAATTCGTTTTTCAGCACCACAATCAGAGCTAGAGTAACTTCCATTCATCTGACAACAAATCATGATTCACTTCCAAATGCAAAGCTTTTTGCAAGAAATACAATTTCTGTGCAACTCTGTTCTGAAGTTCATGCATTTGGCTGAATACATAGATAATATTCAAGAACTGGCTTTCACTGCAACAAAGACATTGATACGATATGTTTGCCAGCTTTAATAAAAAAATTCTGTGCACAGCCACAGAACTGCAAACTGTCTCTATCACAAAGTTTTGTCAGCTTTGCTAAAACCCCAGTCCCACAAACTGTATCTTCAACAGGCAGAAAACTTTTTTGCTTTATCACTCACATCAAAGTTCTTTAATCTGTTTATGTTTACATACTCTTCCCACCAACATCTTCACCAACTTACTGAGTTCATCTAACAGAAAATGCACCAAAGGTTCTTCCATTTGTGGTGGTACTTAAGCCCCAAATTTCCACATACAAATGTTCAGACTGTCTATTCAAACTACCATGGCATCACGTGCGGTAGAGAGAGAACTCTCATCTCAGGGTATTTCATGCGTACGAAGGTGTGCAAGAGCACGGAAATTAAATAAATCAGATTTCATATGAATGACAAATTTACTTCGGCACAAAGCCACTTGGGATTACAAGCAAACAAAAACAACAAAACACGCTCCACCGGTGGGCTACTAATACCAAATATTATAACTTAGGCCATTTGCAAGGGTTACAAATAAAAGAGTTCCTTCAGGCCCGCGTACATCACGCCCAAACGCCTCGGTAAACTCGTACCCGAAATTACTGCGCCAATCAAATAATTACCGCGACTTCCATCAAGCGGAGAACTGATAGAAATAAAAAAGATACAAGTAATGAACTATGAAGCTAATTAATTTTAGGCGCACGGCCCTCGCCATCACGTAGTCCACCTAGCCATGTGGGTGAACCCCTTATCTCGCGAGCGCAGTCGCGACACGTATTCATCTCACCTCACGTCAAGCAGAACTGGGAAGAGCACAGGGCACGCGCGGCTGACCAAGGGTGCCATAGCCTCCTACCCAGCGCACATATCCCTTCGGAACTCTTTTAATTACTATGCCGTACACAAGCAGCTCAGAACTCTCAATTTAAAATATATGACTCTTGGCAATATATACTTAATACATAAATTTCTAGATTACGTTAAAAAGGAACATTTTGACATAAAATTATACAATATACCAAAGGCGTCACTGGCGGAGTGATACATTGCGGCCATCGCCGGAAACTTAGCAACGGGCGATTCCCAGAATTCAAGGCCCTTTGTCCAACCTCATGTGCTCCTCGCCTGAGGCCATCCTCAAAAATCAAACTAACACAAAACTGAAAATGTGAAATATGCCCTATGGCCTTTAAATTACATCAATAAGTTATTTAGATAAAGTTCATGAAATACATTGCTGAACAAAATGAGTCTAGTCTGAACTCTCTACAACAAAATTAACTAATTAATAACAATAAATTACTAATTACGACAATTAAGCTAACACTAGCCCTATGTAGCCCACCGCAGTAATTACTG
Organism: Medauroidea extradentata; assembly: GCA_003012365.1. Lineage (NCBI taxonomy): Eukaryota > Metazoa > Arthropoda > Insecta > Phasmatodea > Phasmatidae > Medauroidea > Medauroidea extradentata. The sequence goes on from PNEQ01000010.1 coordinate 73,523, forward strand.
ATTAGTTACAAATTAATTTGTTATAAGATTGACAGCTTCTTGCTTCAGGATGGCATTCCATAGCCTCACAGGACTAAAGTTCATCCAGCATTCCATAGCCTCACAGGACAAAGTTCATCCAAAGATCTTGATGTTAGAAATTATAACTCAATAAATAAGGATAATATTTAATTAAGATAAAATCTTAGCGAACAAACGATGCACTTACACTCAGAAAGCCGAACAGACTTATCACTTTGACCGGGCAACTTATGAAATGTGGGGCTTCACTTCACACTGCACACAATATCAAATTAAACCAAAGTGACTGGTTGCTGCCTTAGTGAGTTGGGGGCTCTTATGTGTGGGCCGGCATTGTGGTCGGTGTTAAGACTACACTGGGGTCGAGCAAACAACATCAAAATTAAAAAGAAAAAGCAGGAAAACATGGCTGGTGAGGCCAGGTGACTTTACACTTTGATAAAAACATGTCAAGGAACTAAAAATATGAGCACTGGAGATAACAAAAATTATTTTAGCTTTCATGTTAAGAGTCCTAGATCAAATTTACTATCCGTTTATAGCTACTGGACTTGATGAAATTATTTCACTTGGCAGGAATGAAAGACACGAAGTACTTGTTGAGAGCACCTCACTGTTCATTCAGCCACTTTGCAGCTGTTTCAAGTTTAAGCCGTCTTGATCCAAAAAATTTTATGAAGTAATATGATGGAGTTTTCAGCTCCTCTTGAATCATCCTGTAATCTTCTCTTCATACAGGCCAGCAATCAAAACATTCATGCACAGCATATGCAAGGTCAGATACATCCTCTCCTAATTCCTTTAAGTCAGCCAAAAACGCATTGTGTACAGTGTGAATGTTATATGTTCCAATCATTACTAGGGGTTTCCCTCAACAAGAAATTAAATCTTCGCTGACAAGCCGTGTTATTTTCTTATTAACATTTCGCCAGTCACTTCCAAGTGTTGTGCAGAGGTGAACAAGCATTACCAATAGACTGGTTTAATTTTTTAACACTTTCTGCAGCTGCACTGCCTATAAAAATGTCTACAGAGACAAAACATTACCAGTATAACAGTAACATTCTGACCTCAAAAACATAACAAAGAATCAAAGACCACTAACTTCCTGCCCATATTTTTACTTTTCATCAACAAGCAGAATCAAATAGAATTTGAAATCTTGACTCCACAAACACCGAGAAGAGCCACAAGTAACGAATACCAGCAATACTAAGTCAAAATTCATTTCCATGAGATACGCACACTCAATTGTAATACAAACACCTACCTAACTTCGGATGTACCTATTTCATACCGCCATTAGAAAACTTAATAACAGAATTTGTAGCAAAATAGAAGTGACTTCCCGCAAATTTACAGAAAACTTACACAATGCAATCACGCGATCTCGCAATTTTAAATTTAAAAAAAAAAAAAGCTTTGATACTCGATGGCGTGCTAGGAAGTATCAAAACGTAGAAAACAATCAATATGGTGTTGAATCGATAACCACATCGGTACACAGTATTATGTTTACTTTCCCCGCTCCAGTAGGTTTGTTTAGAGATAACATCCAGTACCACAAATCATATAATTAAAGTATATATATTTCCTCTGAGAACTAAAAAAAAAGTTCAATGTAAAAATAGTGACAATAGTGACTGACTATTAAAAATAGTGGGAAAATAATGACCTGAAGTAAAAAAAGTGACTAGAAGTGATAAAAGTGACTGCCTAGCAGCCCTGCATACTGCACATTCTGACAAAGCAATGAAACACTACCTCTGTCTTAGTTTCCATACCAAGTCATGCAAGAACAAACTGAGGATATAAGTGTGCAGTGGAGCGCCATGGCTCCAGCTATTTGATTGATGCTTGGGATGGCATCATTTTGCCATGAATTACGTAGTGCACTAATTGTTTTATATATTTCTGGGGCATCACTTAATTCTACTTTATTATTAATGACATTCACAAACAATTACATTTTAATTAATTATTATGAGTGTAAGATGCTCAATAAAACTTTGGATTGTTAAATTATTTCAACATTTTCGGGAACATAGTGATGGCATATCAGGATATTTTATCCAGAAAAAGTCTGTAAATTAAATACAATTTCAAATTAAAACCATATTTGGAATTCTGCAGGCTTTCGCGGCCGTTGTCGAGTTGACTGGCTTGGCTTCCGGGCTGGAGCCGCGTCTTCGTGGTTGCAGGAACCGACGTTTCGCCGTACATTTCAGCAGGCATCATCAGGGTCTCACTGTAGACTGAAGGCCAGGAGTAGAGGGCCGCTATATATAGGGGGTTTCAGGGGGCCTGGCCTGTGATTGGCTCCTGAGGCGGCCAATCGGAGTGAGGCATGTTCTCATTGGCTGTCCTGACAGCCAATCGCGGCTGACCTCTCCTGATTGGCTGATGTACTTGCCAATGATGGTTTAGCAGCACCGATTGTGTTTTCCTCTGATTTCTGAAGAATGGTTGTCCAGATTTTACTGAGTTTATATCCATCTTCTCTGTTGATATTTCCAGGATGTTATATTATTTCAATGGCTTCTCGTACTGTCCTTGTTCTGTAGTTTGTGATGTTGGCTATGGTCTGATACTGGTTGAATTCGACTTCATGTTTAGTGATGGATGAATGGTCGGCTATTGCTGATCTATAGTTGTCATGTTTGTAGTCACAGATGTGTTCCTTAATCCTGGTAGCTATCCTCCTTCCTGTTTGTCCAATGTATACTAAGCCGCATAAACATGGAACTTTGTATACTCCAGCAAGTTGTTCGGGTGGAGTCTTGTCTTTCGTTGAAGGTAGAATAGTTTCCAGTTTTCTCGATGGCTTCTGTATAGAGTGTATTTCGTGTTTCTTCAGCAGTCTGCTTATGCGGTCGGATACACCTTGTACATATGGGAGAACAGCAATGTTCTTGAAATTTTCTTTTTCGTTTAATCTTGGCTGTCTGTTTATTGCCTGTTTTATCTGGCTTTTCTTGTAGCCATTGGCTTGTAGGGCTGCTGTAAGGTGGTCTAGTT
>PNEQ01000011.1:0-20000 GCA_003012365.1 Medauroidea extradentata
ATGGTAACTTGTGTTAATAAAGATGGTAACTTGTGTTAATAAAGATGGTAACTTGTGTTAATAAAGATGGTAACTTGTGTTAATAAAGATGGTAACTTGTGTTAATAAAGATGGTAACTTGTGTTAATAAAGATGGTAACTTGTGTTAATAAAGATGGTAACTTGTGTTAATAAAGATGGTAACTTGTGTTAATAAAGAGGGTAACTTGTGTTAATAAAGAGGGTAACTTGTGTTAATAAAGAGGGTAACTTATGTTGATAAAGATGGTAACTTATGTTAATAAAGATGGTAACACTTATGTTAATAAAGATGGGAACATATGTTAATAAAGATGGTAACGATATTTGCAGACAAAGAAAAATGTACAGTGCAAGGCTGTGTTTATTTATGTACGCATAAATATTTATACTTTACACAGTATGTGTATTACACTACAATGATATGAGAACAGCTGTATCAGGGTTTCAAATTAATGTAGCATACTTTAACGTAAATAATTACTTCGTCCCTCCAGACACAACTCTATAACAACTTTTCACACACACATCATGTTACGTCGCTCGCCAGATCAAAAGCTTTGTAGTACACGGGCGGTGGCAGAGAATGTGTGTGGGTGCGTGCATGTCTGTAGGCAAGCTGCCGGCCAGAGTGGTTGGCTGATATTGATCGTGCGTACTGCGCAGTGCACAACACACTTTGGAAGGGGGAGGGGAGAGTCTGCCAGCCACCCCTCCTACACCAGTCGCTTAGCCATGTGACAAGAGGCGCCTGGGAGGTGGAGTACAGTTAGTTATCACAGACAGCACGGAACAGTAGGAGGCAGATGCTGCCACACCGTATTTTCTTACGTCGAGTCATACAGCCCGTGCCCGTCACCAGAATTTATGGCTCGAGATAGCAGTATAATAGACATATGATATCTTTATGCTATCCAATTAAATATATATTTTTTTAAATTCTATGTAAATGAGTACACACTACAAGAATAAACGATACAAAAGAAACTTAAGTTTACGCAATAAATAGATTGTGTTTATGCCTACAGCTGCTGTAATGAAGTTAGGTGAAAGGATACATTTCTCTATGGGACTTCAAGCGACAACCAGTTTTTTCTTCATTTTTTTTCCCGGAAAGTCTAGGAAAACCCATTGCATTTTTCTATAGTCATGTCTTAACAGATTCCGTTGGCATTTTTACATGACAGCACTCTTGACGAATTTCCCCCACTCATTTACACATTTAAAACACAGGTAGGAAATCCTCTTAATATGTTCACATGAAATAATAGAAACGAAATGGCACAGTTTGCAGCAGAATAACCCATATTATAACAGGCGATGTCATTTAAATCCTGCATTGGCCTACTTGCGTGGAAAATTTAAACACGCTTCTTATTCATTTAAATATAAGCCTCATTCTTTTTTAAGGAAATCTTTGATTGAGGCCTGCTTCTTCTTGCGAACCGCCTGCGCTACATAATGCTGCAAGAACTCCAAATTCTGAGCCAATTCCGGTGTTGGATTAGGGTCGTTATCTACAAGATCTTCCAACACCTTTAGCGCTTTGAGGCAAGCCTCCCTGGAAGGCTTGGGCGGTTTTATTTCTTCCTCGCTTTCCTCCCCCTCGTCCGGCAACTTGGGCACACGAACAAAATCGTTGTCGCAGCATTCGCCCCACACTGCAGCCCCGTCGGCGGCCCAAACAAAGTCCTCATAGGAGCAGTCTGGGGCTATCTTTTTGCATGTGACATCGTTGCAATGACCCGTGACAGTCAGCATCCAAACCGAATGTTCGTGCGGCGTTGCCAACTCGCTGGCTTGCGACGTTGCCAGCTCTCTGACTGGCATCGTAACTAGCCATTTGCGCAGTCGGGAACTTGTTAAAATGTGAGTTTGCATTGATAAACAACAAATTTAATTCCGTAATCGGGGAAAAGGGTTTTTCTTGGACTAAAGGTGGTATTATAGCGGCGGTCAATACGGTGCGGAGGAATGAGGGTGGGAGGAGGGATGGAGGTTTAAGCTCCTGTCTTTGTTCTACACTCGTCGCGCTGGGGCTCGTTTCAAAGTTACATTACTGCCACAGTTTTTGACCAATTTTCGTTATTTTTTTTTTTTTTTTTTTTCATCTTGCAACATTCCTGTTACAAACAACAACACTACAAATTATGTTCTTATCATTGTGGACCTGTAAATGTATTTTTAAAGTGAGTTTTATTGTAATTTAATCCATTTTTGTTGGAGATTTTTTAATTTTTTTCAATAAATCTTATAACTTTTGATGGTTCCTCAAAATGGTTTCGTAAAATCGATGCCTCGAAAATCCAGTACTCGTAAAATCGGGACTCTACTGTATAGTACAGCCTCCTTCTAAGCTGTTTCATGACGTCTTCAATCTCTCTCGCCTCGCGCCGAATGCGTTTACTTTTTTACACGAACCCTATAAATACTAGCATGATATTATTTTTCTTAGTTTGTTTAACACCATACGTACCTAAAACAATTAACTTGGCGCATAATTTGCTTAAACAATGCATTACTGTGTGTTGTAAAACGTGCATTTCATAAGTGAGCACGATAATAGCGCTACCTAATAGCCACGTATAGAAACATACCGTATTTACTCGTGTACAGCGCACACTTTTATTCCAAAACAACTAATAAAAATTCAGGGGTGCGTACTATACATGGAAAATAGAAAAAAAAAATATGTGAAAGAAAGGTCAGCAGTACGTTGAGAGGGGTGGGTGAAAAAGCGAAGTTAAAGCCGTAAATTGACAGGTGTCAAGAGTAGGAATCAGAGAAAAAAAAGCTGGTGGTCCTTCAGAATTTTAGGGGGGGGGGGTTAGGAAGCCATACTTATAGCCGTAAACCGATGGTTGTCAACTGTGGGAGGAAGAGAGAGAATGTTCTCACGGCCAGGTTCCTCCATCATTACTCCTCTTCTAATTCTTTTTCTCCGCATATCCCCTCCTGCCATGCTATGTAGTAACCATGGCTGCTAAATCCCTTAAAGTTAATAATAAGTTATCTGTCCATGGGGAAGAAAGAAAGACAAAGGCATCATTGTTCTCAGCTTTCCCTCTCTCCCTCCCCCCCCCCCCCCCCCCCCCCATCCACCACCCTGGAAAGATATTTGACAGCTCTTGACCAACTATCTTTTCATGGGAAAGAAAGGAAGAAAAAAAGGAGCATCATTATTTTTTTTTTCTCTTCCCCAACCCCCTGAAACACACCAGGAGAGAGAAAAAAGGCAAGCTTGCTGCTCTCATGGCATGTTATCTTAAGGGTATCTCAATGGCTTAGTGGAATAGGGGAGGGGGACATGCTGGAAGTGGATGGCACAGCAGAGCAAGGCACACACTCGCGAGGCTTGGGCTGGCAGACAGCAAGCGACCTTGGCAAAGAGACAAGCCACCCCACCCCTCCTGGCTCGCCACCACCTTCTCTGCCTTCACATTCTTAATCAGTGTGAATGTTATATTTCCTCTCTCTTTTACATGTTGCCAGCTACCTGTCCTTTCTTCCCCCTCCTTCCTTGATCCAACATCTTAGCATCCCTCCTGCTGTTTCACTGCGCTCAGCTTTTCCTCCCATGTTTTTTTTTACATACTCCAAAGAGGCAGTAAAAAATTGTTTTCCCTGTAACTTGTTGCAAAACTTGTGGTGCGCACTATACACGAGGGCGCATTATACACGAGTATTTACTGTATGTCTCCGGGTATGTCTAACTTGAAAAATAAATAAACGTTCGTGTATTATATAATCCCGGAACTTCTAATTTAATTTTACCGCATATACTGGCCGTGAAAGTGATTAGTTGCAACCACTTATACATGTAATTCTCTATGATTTTAGGGAAGAACGTCACAAAATGGTATTATTGTAACATTGAACGTCGGAATATGCAATGGTGCCGCTACCTATCTTCCATGTTGTGAACGTTCATACAGTTGCGCTATCTGTTCGCTTTGCACTCTACTTATATCTACGTTCGTGTACAATCCATCAAACGTCGAGGGATTGTTTTGACGTTAAGTTATATATTATACTGTGCAATGAATAAATACATCAGCCTTTTCCTTCTTACTTTGGTGAATAAACAAGGGCATTGGGCTAGTAAGGAATGCCTAGTTTTTTTTTTTTCATTAAACACTACGCAAATTGGGCTATTAGCTTGCGAGAAGGCTTTTGGTTTTCTAATTTTTTTAGGACAAGGGTCGATCATATCTATTGTTTAGGGATGGTCTTTTGATCGTATTACGTCTGCCTATTGATGTAAATTTATATTTCAACAATCATTTGCTTTATTTTTTCGTTAAATGCTATGGAAGTCGGGCTATTCGCTCAAGAGAAGACACTCTGAATCTCTATTTTCTCATTTTTTGGGGACAAGGGTTGGTCATAGCTACCACTCAACAGTGTGAGGTCTGGTTACCGACATCAATTTATGTTTACATTATTACGTTAATTAATTTTCCACAAGACGCTACGGAATTCGGGGCCCGACTAGAAGCACATTACAGAAAAAATTCAATTTTAAAATTTTTTTTGAGGGAAGGGGGGGGGGTGGGGCAAAATAAGCCGCTATCGAATTTATGAAGGTAGCGATTTTACGAATGTGATGGGAGGAACCGTGAGTGATGGTAAAATCGCGGTTCTAGTGTACTGTTCTTATAAAAAATGATTACAGTAGAAACTTATTGCATTGTTTTCGTTTCCATCGTTTTCCGTATCTATAGTTAATTTTTGTTGGTACCAAAAATTTTCCTATTAAAATAATGTTTAAGGAGTTCACAGGAATTGTTTTCGTAAGTATCGTTTTTCTCGCATCCATAGCTGAAAATATCTTGTCCCACTGCCCAAAATTTAGGTGTATCGATTGTTTTAAAAATTAATTTCAACATACAGTCGAATCCCATTACTACGAGAGTTCATAACAGCACAAAAAATTGTCGCAATTAACGAGTTGTAAGAACCGAATGTTTACATAAAAAATCAATTTTCTAGGTTATTGACGTATGTGGGATAGGAATAATAACAGTACAGTTTACCTTGGCTAGTATCTCTGCTATTATAAAATAAGACTGCCAAAAATGATAGTCATGTGTTTATTCGACTAACATTCAATAATTTTATTTATTTCACGATTTCCATCATTTTTTTGTTTCCATTTTCACACGCTATAGCATGGCAAAACATAGGTAAACAAAAGAAAAATGGACGTCTAGCAAGGCGGGGGAGGCGGCATATATAACGAACAGCACTGCCAGATCACTTGTGATTGGCTGAAACTAACAACGCTCCTCCAATAATATCTTATGAATGCACTAACAAAAGGTGTGCGGCTATTCCATATTACCCGCATTGTGAAGTAGCAAAGTCAAAGCAACAGTAGCAGTTTTTAGTAAAACAGTTTATTTATCCATTCCAACATAAATTTTGCTAAAATGAAAACCTATCATTGAGAAATCATAACATGTAACGATAAAAACACGACAAAAGAAGTTTATGAACTTACTCGGGTTGCACTTGACTGGGTAGTGTAAAACTTCAACACAAGGCATTCAAAAAGTGATCCGAATGAAGTTTCCTTTTAATGTGTTGCCATGATCGGATAAACCTAACGTGTTCTACAAACAACTCTAGCAGGTCACGTTACGTAAACGTAAATTTTTAACTTTCTTGCAGTATAACATACAAAAAATATGACTGTGAGTTTGAAGCTTATACTGTAATAAAATTCATTGTCATAATAAAACCAAGATGCACGCAAGCAATACTGTGTACTCAGTCCATGGGCCACATTTGCTTTCGCGCTGTACCAAGATGGTGTCCATAACAATCGAGGTCGAGCAAGTCACAGCAGCATTGCCAGATGCAACTGCATTTCCACTGTTGCAGTTATCTCACATTGTTCACTCTGCCACGCTAAGCTGAAGAACGATGATTATTATGTGCGCTTGTATTTATTATGTTTACTTGTAATTTAAAACAAATCATTTTGCACTGTATGTTCATGATTGTTGCTTGTGAATCTCTCATATCTACGAACGTGCTCATGACGATACCACTCGTAAATATACAACATTTATACAATAAACTGAATACAAAAACTGATGGTGCATTACAAAACACTCGTAATTACGAACGTCTCGTAATATCCCATACTTGTAGTATTGGGATTCTACTGTACAAAGTAAATTTAACTAACAGTTCTAACGAGCCGCCCACAAAGAAAGTAAACAGGCCCAACCAGTATTTATGTTTTCTCGCGATTTGCACTTTTTACTTCAGGTCCCATTTGTTTGCAAATTAATACACTGTTAAATTTTCCTGCATATCACATCAAAATCTTATTTTTCCTACTGTTTATGGTTTTCATCATCTGAAAACAATATAAACACGAGATGTCAGCGTCACAGATAATGAAGGAAGAATAGACATCTAAACTTGTCTGGAAATAGAGCACAGAAGAAACATCGCAGCGAAGTTGGTGGTCACGTGCAATGCCACAGGAGAATGTCTATGATCGCAAGTAATGCTTGCGCTCACTGCACAATAAATTCAAGATAGTGGCAAGAAGAGAATTGCCGCTGCTAGCACTATAGATTGTCTCGAACTCTATTGATTGCTGTTTTTGCGTTGTAAACATTTGATCTCTATGCGAGTTCGTTTGTCTTTGTTTTTAGCGCCATTAATGGTAACTTTAACCTTATATTTGCGAAACGTACTTCTAAATGTTTTATTATAAATGGACGGGTATTAAAATCATTCCCATTTTAGTGTTGCATGTCTAGATGTTTATGCAACGGTAATGTAATTTCACGAATGCACTCGTAAATACGTAATATTTAAATTAACAATAGTTTTTAAAAAATACAGTAAAACCTTGTTGAGATGGTTTTGAAGGGACTTTACACTACAAACTTCTTAGCTGGGAAAACATTTTAAATGTGAAAACGGTTTTTAAAACTGAAGTCATTACTGTTGTAGGTGCAGTCTTGTTAAATTTTATTTAGGAGTCGCAAGGACAATTTAATGTACAGTGAAACCCCTTATTTACACTTTTCAGGGAGACAGAGGGAACAAGTGTAAATAGTGGGAAATCTCGTAAAACTCATTCAGTTTACCTTATTTTGTGCTTTTGTTTACATGTTGTTTAAAAAACTCTCTTCAGGTAAAATCGAAGTGATAGTATCCATGCAAACAATGCATTTAACATATTTTGTCACATAAAACTTGGTATAGTTTTAAGTTACCAATATTGGAATAAAATATACTGTTATGGGAAGATTCATGGTACGTGCACATGCCATTTCAAGAGAACACCTTGAAATGTTAAAAAGTTTTCTTTTTAATTTGGTTACCACTGGTCAGCATTTTATTGTTTATCTGCAATGTTATCGCGAGTTTAGGCAGTTACAGTACGCATGTGAAAGGGAACTGAAAGTTATTTACTCAGGTCAACAAATGTTTCCACGAACTCATCACACTTCTCCATGATCATCAAGTTTTGTTTTATCGAAAGTGCCTATTTTTTATATTATATAACCATCTAAACACATTGCACTAAAGTGGAAATGATTTTAAATCACTTTCTTTTTATAATGTAACATTTTCAAACACGTTTTGCAAAGTTTAGGTTAGTTATCATTTGCGGAAACAGACAAACACACGTAAAGAGATCAAAGTTGCCAACGTGGGTACAGAGATCGATAGCGTTCCAAACAATTGATTGTGCTAGCGGCAGCAATTCTCTTGCAACCATCACGGTCACTCTCCTACGGATTTGCACGAGATCACCTATGGTGGATTGTATTTTTTCGTGTTAAGCACATGCGTTGGCCATCCTGAGTGTACCTGCTCGCTAACGACTGTGGAACGCTACATGTCACATCAGTTATCCATAGCTGCCAACTATTACGATTTTCTCGTACGATGTACGATTTTGTGCCCAATTGTACGGTTGTACGATTCATGTGAATTATTGTACGATTTCAGGCTTTTAAATTTTTTCCCTCGTTAGGTTTATTCGTATTAAGAAATCTGGTACGTACTGAAGTCTTGTAATTTTTGGTACCGAACATGTGGTATGTAGATCTGAAATACAGTATCGTATTTAATAAGGAAACTGTACTACCGTAGTTTCTGGAAATAGCGTGCTTCATTTATAGCTATTGTAAAATGTAATTCACTACAGAATACCGTATTATTCACGCATTGTATGAACGTACCCCGAACATTGCCAAACACACCCGGACCCGATCAATTGTAGTTGTCTTCCTGGCGAAATGGCAGTCGTTACTCGTGTAAACAAAAGTCATGAGACTGTTTTGTTTTAATTTGAAGTGTTTTTCCTGTTTACTGTTTCCTTGTAGTAATTGCTCAAGAACACGCATCAAATCTTGTGAACTGAAGGAAACTATAGTTTAATTCTTATTTTTCCAGCAAACATTGAAGTGCACGTCGTAGTTGCGTAGTGTTTGTAAACAAGGTTTTTGCCAAGCTTAAATGTAACGTATTGTTATTGTAGCGGCGTATTTTAGTGCCGGTACTTGTATCAACTTCGCATATTTAATAGTTGTGAAACGTTGGAATATTGCAAGTTTCATGTCTAGGTAATACAACATGCGGTTTTTACAATTACGTGTTTATATACAGCGTTTGCCAAACTGTGCAGATGTTAAAAACTTGTCGAAAATTCAAGGTATGTGGGATAAATAGTGCACGTTCAACGATGTACAATTTATTTCTCAAATCACAGTATTTGAGCGTCGGAGTGTTGTGATTTAGATGTACCAAGTGTGATTAAATTACCTAATTTGCACTCTGTAAGAATTTTTCTTTCATTTATGGAACTGTGAAAGAGAATTTGAAAGCTGTGTTACCAGAGATCGTGATGTAGAGGCCTATATATTGGTGTATTAAAATCGGTAAAGTTTGTAAACTTGCAGAAACCAAAACTACCTATACTAGGTTTGTTTAGATTTGTGTGAATTTTAAAATTAAAACAGTTTTTATGATGGTACAGCAAAGTAAGCCTGCTGAAAATACGTTCAGTAATTTCCGTGTTTGTTTTTTTGACATGTTCACAGTGTAGTATTTTATTTTAAAAATAGCTAGGTAAAGTGTTTGTTTGATAGCATTTACATACACAACACGTGAAATGCCGCGACTTGTTTACGCATAATTTTACTCATTTTGGAAATTGTACTATTTCTGAGTCCTTGAGGTTGGCAGCTATGGTTATCTATGATGACAGTGCAAAAACGTAAACAAATGCAGTATTTTTCTTGCAGTTTCCTTTCAGTTTGTTTACTAAAGAAAATCGCGTACATTACTTTAAAAAAATTCTGTTTGTATACTAAAATTGACCGTATTACACTGGAAATCAAGCAGGTGGCAAAACGTAAAATGTGGGAAAATTAACCATGGCTCTTATGACAAAAGTGATGGGACCAAACGAACCAAACGACGCAGCTGGGAAAACGTATCTCGTCGGAACCTCTTAACCGTGTTTTACTGTAATTATTGTAGTGTTCCTAATTTCCTGTTTACATTTTTTTTTATTTTCCGTGATTTACGTTAGTGTAACAAATAAGAATTTGTATAGAGTTTTCATATGTATTGTCTTGTCAATCAGCTCAGCACATAAAGTACAACTTTATATTTCAAGTTTAGGTAAAAAAAATAAATGCAAGTCCACATGCATAGTTGTTCTGCATGCATCAGTTTTTTCTTCTGGTCCCTTTAAAAACGATCCATAGAGTTTCTACTGTATTATTATTTTCATTTAAGTGAACGAACATTGTCTATAGCCTAAAGAAATGTTTGTCTAGTTGTAGCATGCCAGATTAAGCAGAAGTTGAGGGTGTATTATATAAGAGCATTATCTTTTACGAAAATAACAGCAGCATTGTCAAAACGTACTTGTGAAATCAGTGTTAACTTAATACTTTGAGTGCTCAGGATTAAGTTATCGTCCTTTCTAAATTACTGACTATTTAAGGCAATTTTTATAAATTTTTATTTTAAAAACTTGAAATCAAAATTTAATAAAGTTTTCTCTTTAAAACAGTATCAAAAATATAATTCTTCAATGTTTTTGAAATGTTATACACAAACTTTTTTTTACAAAAAAAACAAAAACTGGACAAAATTCTGATTTTACAGTATATATGAGAATCCCTGTTCATATAGCTCCATATTAACACAAATTTGTGTTCATTTTGGGGGTAACACTTGTGCTGTTACAAAATTTATAACACACAGTTCTTTTTGGAATGAGAATGACAAAAACATGGCTCAATACACACTGCAATTTTCCATACACTACACAGCCAAGTTGTGTCCTGCCTTTCCAGTCCTTGCTTTTCCTCTTTCAGAGAACAACTTACAATTATTTTGCTTCACTTTTCGTCCTTCTGGCACAGGTATTTTCTCTGGAAAATGTTTCCCTGATGGGTAAACTGGCTCCAGAAGGGGAAGGATCTTCTTCAGGATCTTCTTCTAAGACTGCCAAGTCACTGGCAATTTGCTTCATGAATGTTGTGATTTGTATCTTTTTTTGGTTTCACTTGATTGTACATTATGCATGCATTAGAAATACACATAAGAATCATATGAAATGCTAACTTTCGCCACCATTTCACAGACCTATGGTTGAACGCACCATATGACATACGTTGATCAGTGAGGTCCACACCAAACTTCGTAGAGTTATAACTCACTACAACAGCTGGCTTGGTCATCAATCTTCCTCTTCTGTCAGAGTATGTTACCATATCAGCTTTGTGTCTGGTGCTTAGCATGTAAACATCTCTTTTGTCCTTCCAGAAGAGCACCATCATATTCCCCCTTACTGTGGAAAATGTATTCTCCTTTCTGTAGTTCTGGTTTACGGAGTGCACGAGGCATACCAATGCGGTTTTTTTGAACGGCTTCCACCAACCCTGTTTATTTTCTAACTCCAGGGCTAATGAAGGGCTTGTGTAGTAAAGGTCTGTATACAGGCTATTTTCTCAACCAAGTTACCAAGCAATCTAACAACTACTTTAGTAACTACATTGTCTGTCCACAAAAGACTTCAAAGTTCCACACGTACCCAGTTTTAGAATCGGACAACATGTACACTTTTATACCATAACAATATGGTTTCTGCGGCATGTGCTGTTTGAATTGGAGCCAGCCCCTGTATGCACACATCCCTTCATCTAATGTTATGTCTTCTGCAACTTGATATGAGGTTTGGAATTTCTGATGCAGTGTGTCAATGAGAGGACGAACTTTGTGCAGTTGATCAAAATCAGGCTCTCCTTTTTGTTTCATTTGATCGTTGTTGTTCAAATGAAAATTTGACAGAAGTGATATAAATCTGTCCCTAGACAACAAATTTGGACAAAAGTTACAGGAAACTACTGGTGTGGATCTTTCATGTCGGGTCTCTCGGACACACTCATATGAATTATTATTGCCAGAAACTTTTTTATCTCCCCGATTAATGCTGGCTTCCGACTTCCTGTTCGACTCTTTGGTGAAATTTGGTTCAAATTTATCTTTTTTTTTTGTGAGGATATAAATTTGTTTCTAGTTTTATATGCTTGATAAGGTTGGGACTAATGAAATGAGAAAAAAAATCTAATGGTGCACTATGTTCATCCAGATCAGTTTCTGGAGCAACACCTGTCTTTCCAGCGAATGTCTTTACAGTTGAGTCACGTCAATTTCTGTCCATCCATCTTGAGAATCGGTTCTTGATGTCCGCACCCTACTTCTGCTACAGATTCTTCTCCTGCACATATTTCTACTACAATGGCTTCCTCTACTTCCCCCGCCTCTTCTTACTCTACTTCTTCCCCTTGAGCTGCCAACATGTACTGAACCACTGGGTGTGCTCTCAGCCTCACTTCGTGATCCTGTCTCATCACTCATGCGAAGCAAAAAAGATACCAGGAAAAATTAATTTTGTTAAATAGTAAAACAAGGGGCTGGTTGCACCTTGCTGTCATTGCAAGGAATCTGCCTACATTGGCAGAAAAATGGAAAGTGACTGTTTGCAACTTGTAATTGTATGTAATACAGATGTTCAGTTTTCACTGGAATTGTGAATAACAAGCTTGATATAACCCTCACATATGCTCAAATACCGTAAAATACAAGTAAAACCACTCGTAAATAATAAAATGTTATTTGTTGCTTTCATTGTTTGCTTACTGAAAACATTACCAGTCCTTGCAATAACAGGAAAATTTGACCAGCCTCCACAACACAATAAGTAATAAAAAGTATTCAGTTACCTGAATCACTTTCAGTTGCAGATAAAATGTAATCTGGGTCTTCATCGCTGACATCAAGATCGTCTTGCGATTCACTTTCGCTGGCACTACTTGCCATAGTATTTGTATATAAGGGTGGCGAGCGACCGGGAAAACCGGCAAAAGTCAGGGAATTTAAGACGTCTGGAGAAGTCAGGGAAAAGTCGGGGAATTCACTAAAAAAAACCTGGAATTTCAAAATTTGGTAAATGAACATTTTCGCGAACACAGTGTACCATTTTCTTGGTACATATACCAATTTTATAGTTCCATAATATTTTTTTCACACCAATATAGTAGTGTGGAACAGTGGATTTGATGCGTGGTACCAGTTTTTCGTCTCAAATAAGATTTTTTAGACGTTTTGCACCAGAATTTTCAGTTGCTGCCACCAGTGTTGCCAGACCAATGGTTTCCCTGGCAATGTGTTGTGATGTTTTCAAGTTTGCACAGTGGTAAAAAATTACTTTCTCGTGGTGTTTCTTGCATACCGTTTGCAAAATGTTGTAAATTTTAATGAAGTTTTTAGTTAATAACGTGGGTTTTTAAACCGTTGTGGTCTTTTTCTTTAAGAGTTCGTAGTAGAAATTGAAGGCGTGGACTTGGCAATATAGGATTCTCAGCTCGCTTTTGTTCTTAACATGCGTCATGCTGATACGTTCGTAATCGTTGTCGGTTGTTTATTAACTTGGCGTGGCGCGAATGTGTTTTTCTTTGCTTCGTGCGAGTATTAATATCTTCTAAACATGTCTGAAGTCCGTGGATTTACATTTAAATTGTTCTACCGTACCGCATAATGGCGGATGCGCCTGAACTTTTTGGCTCGTGCAGTGACAAAGGTGTGTTAAAAAGTTGCAGCATAACGTGATCTCGTGTTTGTTTATAAAAATCATTAAGTGCATTAAAAATATCTGGAAATGCGTGTTATTTCCACAACGTGATTAATTTAGGGAAATCAGGCATAACAGGAAGAAGGAGACTGTATTGGTTAACCAATCCTACTACTGTTAAATGAATTGCAAAGATTCTGGTAATAACTCTGCAAGGTGCAATTCGTGCAATGTTATTTATTCTTTAAGCAACACGGGTCGGCGTTCCGTTATGAACCACATTGAAGGCAGAAAACCCTAAGTAGGCTGGGAGTTTAAACTGTGAAGGTAGGTCTGGATGCTTTTTTTCAAATCTGTACAATGCGAAACAACAATGTTTCCAGATTAGTGTCAGAGCAAAGAAACTTCAGTTACAGCGAGATAATATAGGTTTTACATCACATTTGGTCTTGCGTCATATTTCATGGATGAAATAAGTTAAGTGCTAGAGGGGAAGAAAGTTGTAGTAAGTTTTGACGAATCATTGAACAAAGTTTCTCAAAAACAGCAGGTGCACATTACAGTAGGTGTTTGGGATTCAAAGAGTGGTTGTGTAGTGACGAGGTATTACACATCTGTTATTAGACCACTTATTAAATGCTTTTAACTCTGGTATCATGAGCTTTTCTTTCCATCATAACGGCATTTTAAAAGTGGAAAGTGAATTGACATAATTAAAAATTGTTGTATTTGAATATTCCTTGGGTTTGTTGCTTTGTAAATACTTAATGATGGTGATATATAATTTTTGTAAGGTGAAGTTATGTTAATTAATAGTGTTCAGCTTCACAAAAAAGAAGATAAATATTAAGTATCACTACTCATAGTTTACTGGCCAAACTATTGATTTTAGACGTACGTAAAATTACGGCCATCGCACTCAGTGTTAACTTCATTGAAACCAACTTAACGGACATTCGGTAACCTGAGACAGTGACAATTGAACATAACCTTTAAATAAAATAAAATTTTATTTTACAAATGTTAAATGTTTTAGGGGTAGAAAATAGTTGTTCATATCTATTGAGAGCAATGATCTGATAACATAATTATTGGCGATTGTGGACTGTCGTTGACTGTAGTTGTACGTGGTACAGCAGTGTAAGAAGTCTGCAATCTAATGGGTGTGGCTGTGTGTTTGTTGCAGAAATTGATGAACCAGTACTTCGAGCGTATGCAAGTACTGGCAGAGAGCGCAGAGTTACCACTGCGTATTCGCTTTATGCTGCGCGATGTGATAGAACTGCGCAGGGACCGGTGGGTGCCACGCAAGGCCACCAGCACAGAGGGCCCGATGCCCATCCACCAGATCAGGGATGAAGATCATGGCCGCCCAGGCTCTCGTGCCAGTTACAACCACCACCAGCATCGCGCAGAGCTGTTTGCACCTGGCCTGAAAATGCGCTCCGGCCTGGAGGACGTGCTGGGTGCACTGCCGCTGTCGGGGCCGTCCCTCGCCCCGACCATGCCTCCCTCGTGAGTATATTATACAGTAAGAACCCCGATTTAACAAAATGCCTAGGGACCCGAAAATGTTTACTCAAAATCAATATTTCGTTAAATCCAACTTATATTTTTTTATCCTCCCCCGGAAAAAATCCTCTGTTTTTGGTTGCAAATGGAGGTAATTTTAAGAAAGTATGATAGCCTTCAACAATAACGTACCGCAGTTACCATATATAGGTAAGCCGCTGCCATGAAAGAAAAAAATTCTGCGAAAAAAACTAAAGCTGCGAAGGTTGCATTAGTTGAGTGCGTGCCCGGTGAGTTAGGCAGTCCGCTCGCGCGAATCGACACGTGAGAAGTGATGATAAACACAGCTGAGTCGTCTTTCTTTCCGTCTCTCTCCCGCTTCTCCATGAAAATATAGGAAATTTACATTTCAAATAAAGCAATGTAAACTGAAGTAATAGTTCACTAGATAACAGTAAAATAATGAATTCGCGCAACTGCAGCCATTCTACCTTGTAGGCCGCCGCGCTCGTGAAACAAACTGGTTGCTGCTCGCTAAATATACTTTGCACTCTGGCGTTTTTTAGCATTGGTGAAACTTATTATTTACGTTAATAAATTTGTTGTTAAAAGGCTGCATAAATAATATAACATACAGTGGAAGCCCGCTACTACGAGTACGGGATATTACGAGACATTCGTAATTACGAGTGTTTTGTATTGCACCGTCAGTTTAGGTATGCAGTTTAATATATAAATGTTTGGTATTTACGAGTTGTATCGTCATGAGCACTTTCGTAGATAGGAGAGATTCACAAGCAACAATCAACAACATACTGCGCAAAATGATGTTTTAAAATTAAAAATAAATACAGGCCCACTTGATAATCATCGTTCATCGGCTTACAATGGCAGAGTGAACAATGTGAGATAACGTCAACTGTGGAAATGCTGTTGCATCTGGCAATGCTGCTGTGACTTGCTCAACCTCAATTGTTAAGGACGCAATCTTGGTACAGCGCGAAAGCAAATATGGCCTATGGACTGAATACACAGCATCGCTTACGTGCATCTTGGTTTAATTATGATAACGAACGGCATTGCAGAATCAGTTTAAAACTGTCATATTTTTTTGTATGTTATACTGCAAGATGTTACTAATTTACGTTTATGTAAGGTAACTTGCTAGAGTTGTTTGTAGAACACGTTAGATTTGTCCGATCATGGCAACGCATCAAAAGCAAACTTCATTTGGATCATTTTTTTAACGCCTGAACTTGGAAGTGTAATCTGAGTAAGTTAATAAACTTCTTGTGTCCTGTTATTATACATTACTTATGATTTATTAATGTTAGATTTTAATTTTAGTGAAATTTGTTTGAATTGTTAAATAAACTGTACTATTACTACCGTCACTAACGGGATTCCCCTGTATTTGTTTTTATAGATACGCTGGTTTTATCACCGGAAGTGCCAGAAAATCATGCTGGACGCCATTGCATTCTATCGGTAAAAGAATTAATTGGTAAAGCACGCTGCACAGTAGCCCATTCTGACGGAGACGCAAAGCACCATCTGTGAATTAGTACCCATGCTGTCCGCTGTCGTGCAGTGTGGACTGGGTATCTAGATGCTCGTTCACTCGCCAGCCGCCAGATGATGTAGGGGCGCATTTGTTACGCAACACAGCATTACTTGCTTGGCCGTCTGCTCAGCCACCCGCGCTCAGCCCAAAATCACTCCCGTGGCCAAAGTTTTCAATGAATTTTATCATTTTTTTGGTTTCTTGAGGGATAGTTTAACACTATCTACGGAGAAAAATGAATATACTGCGGCTAGTAAACACATATTGTATTTTATCAAAGTTACACAGTGGGACCCCGATTTAATGAAATGCCATGGGACCCGAAAATGTTTATTCTAAGTAAACGGTTCCTGTAATCCGACTAAACCGCCCCCGCCCCCCCATCCCAGAAAAAAAGTTTGTTCATCGGGCATGTTTCGCCGGGATTTAACGTAATTTTGAAAAAAAGTATATCGGTTTAATACAATAACAAAATGCATTTACCACGATAGGTAAGCCAAGCCGTGAAAAGAAAAAAAACTGGCGGAAATTCTTCCAGTGAAATGCTCGGCGAGTGAGTGCATGATGAGTTAGGCTGTCCTTGCGTGCGCCATCAACACATAAGAAGTGATGAAACACAGCCGAGCCTTCAATGTTTCCTTCGCTATCCGGCCTACTCCACCAACAAAATTGAGGAAAATCCAACGAAAATTAGTAAAAAAAAAATTTTTTTTTTTAATGAAAACTGAATTAACGTTTGCTGGATAACGGTAAAATAATAATTAACTATGCGTGGCTGCGGCCATTGTAGAGCTCGGGAAGTCAGCATAAATAACATTACGTATTTTTTTATAAACTCTCTTTTTTTTGTTACGTGACGAGAGTGTAAATAATCACGCTGCACACAATTGCATTCTATCTGTAATAGAATTAATCAATAGAGCGTGCAGCACTGCAGCGCATTCTAATGCAGATGCGAAGCACTATCTGTGAATTGATTCTTGTGCTGTCCACTGCAGCGGTGTGGAGACTGGATATCTTGATGTTCGTTCTCTCGCCAGCCACCAGGATGAGGGTGTAGGCCCGCGCTTGTTATTTAACACAGCCCCGCTCATGCGTATCTCAAAATCACTTTCGCGGCCAAAGTTTCCAATGAATTTTAACAATTTGTTTTTTTTTTTTTTTCGGCAGATGGTTTAAGCTTTTGTACGGAAAAATAAATATATACTGTGGTCGGTGGTAGTATTTTTAAAGGACTTAGCTTACAAATATATTAAATTTTATCAAAGTCAGTTATTTAATTTTTTTTTTTTTTTTTTTTTTAGTTCCTAAAAATCATTTTGTTAAATCACTGTTTTCATTATTCCCGAGTTCGTTATACCGTATTTGCCGGCATATAAGACGACAATTTTTACATATTTTTGGCCCTCAAAAATTACTACTCGTCTTATGTGAGGGTGCAAAAATGTTTGGTAGCCAAAAATCGTTTGAAAGCTAAGCTGTAAGCTGTGGAGGTATATGATGTTTCAAGAAATTGCATTTTTCGTCACAAATGAAAACGAGTGCCCCGTTTATTTTGATAAATTTTACAGTACGAAATTTTGATGAGCGTCATTCATAATAAAGGACACTTCCTCGCAGCGAAGCGGCGATCGATGCGAGCCCTGCCTGAGATACTTTGTCTCGCCAGCCTACAACTCTCAGGCGGAGAAAACGATGGTCTAGGTCCGCATGCTTTCATCCTTTGTCTCACAAGCACAAGACTCTCGGGCGGAAAAAACGAGGATCTAGGTGCCGTACCACACATTCACGTGGCTACCGTCTAGTGCTAGGCTGGCGGACAACAGCGCACAGGAATGCGATGACCTTGCAAGCAGCTGTTGTTGCCCGGCGTTGCCATGTAGTGCGCGGCGTGCATCTTTGCGGCGTTGCCAAGTCGCGCATAGCTGCCGGCAAATGGAGATATCGCCGGCCGCCGCCGTACATTTCCTTGGCTCTTGGGCGCGCGGAGGGCAGTAGTAGCCAATGTTATTCATTTATGTGTATTTTATGATGTTCAAATGACGGTAATAAATGCATTGAAAATATATAAACTAAATTTTTAATGCTTCAGGCAAAGGAAAAATAATTTTTCTGTCAGGAATTTTAAATTGGTAATTTACTTTTTTTCAAGATTTTGTACTTTCAAAACCATGACTTGTCTTAAATGCGGGGTCATCCTATATGCTGACAAATACCGTATTGGGGCTATTCTGAACTTAGTTATTTCTTTTTTTTTTGTTATTTTTCTTATCGTTCCTAAAAATCCTTTCGTTAAATTGCTGTTTTCGTTATTCCCAAGTTCGTTAAAATCGGGACTCGACTGTATATGCGTGTAACATCGTGCATTATGAGTGTTCTGCCTGAATCCATTCATAGTTCTGGGTGTCCAACGACCAGGAATAAGCAAGAGAAGGTGGTAATGTTCGGGATTATATTTAGGACGGGAATTGTACATACAGCAGAATCCCATCATAGCGAACACGGAAATGGCGAAAACACGGTTATAGCGAAGTCTTTTTGAGTAATCGTCAAAAAATTGAACAAAAAAATTTCATGAAAAATGTGAATTTTATGAGCATAAACCTGTATGGTGAGTCGTTTGAAGCAGGCTTACAGCGAGATTCGTGACCATGTGAAGCAGGTTTGCGGCGATGTACACGACCTTGTGAAGTGAGTAGGTATTCGTAAGCCGGATGCAAGCCTCGCGCTGCCACCCCTCCCCCCTCCAAACCGGCGCGCTAGTACTGTCACGTGAGTCGTGCTTCGGCCTGGACACCTCGCTTCCCTCTCCAAACACAAGCGCGAGTTGGTCTTGAAATAGAATTACATCCTTTATTTCCCCCACCCCTTTACGACACAGGTGACCGTTGGCTACGTATCCGTAGTTAATCATTGTGCTTTCAACCGTGTATAGTTTCACATACAGCTTGAGTTTCTGATTTTAATTATTGATTATGATTTCGGATTACGACCTTGGATTACGATTTTGGATTTTGGTAAACGTACAGTCGAGCACCGCAACTACTACATCGGCTACTACAACAACACAACTACAACAGTATTCTCAATGCTCTCCAAAAAAATTTTTTTTTAATAATAATTTTTAAGAAATAAAATGGAAAAAGTTAACATCGCGAGCAGGAAAGATTACAGTGGAGCCCCGCAACTTTGACAAGCGATAGTTCTCGAGAATTCTGTCGTAGTTGCATCGTTGTCGTAGTTACCGAAATTCTTATTTTTAACCCGTAAAATAATTTTTTTTGTTCAATTCGGTGTTTTTCTTGTTCTAATACTGCGTATCAGTGTTACTCTCATTAATAACACAGTTTTTAAAACAAAGTAATGTTTTTATATCAAACGCCGACTTTTTCTGAAAATTTTTGACACTAGATAGCCTATAATGCCCTCCCCAATTCGTGTTGAAAGATAGAAATAAAATTGAAAACGGCGATGGCGCGAGGCCCACAGCGGCACGAGTGACGAATATCGACTCGAGTGTTCTGCGCTCTGTGCCAATCGTCAGCAACTAAAGAGCTTGTACTGTAGCGCATTCTGACGGAGCTATAAGTCTTAGTTTCTGAGCTGTCCACTGGGGCGTTTCATGCGCCATTAGCTTCTACGGCACAGCTCGTGCCTGACTGGCGACTGCCTGTCTTAGTATAATATTAGTATTGCGTACTGGAAATATGTTACGATTGTAAAGTGTTTAAACGCTCGTTACTTATATTTCTGTTAAGTTAAACGCTTCTACAGGAT
>PNEQ01000012.1:0-15016 GCA_003012365.1 Medauroidea extradentata
CTCTTGTGGCAATACCTGATCATGACCTCATCCAAGTGCCCATGAATAGGCTGGATAGATGGCAGTTAGTCACCCAGTTCCAGCAGCAGATTTGGAGAAGATGGAGCCTGGAATACTTGCACACTCTCCAGCAAAGGACAAAGTGGACCAAGCCTGCTCCCAATACCCAAGTTGGACAGTTGGTCCTCCTCAAAGACTCGCATTTGCCACCCTTGAAGTGGAAAACAGCTCGTATAACTGCTGTACACCCAGGTCAAGATGGCGTAGTGAGAGTTGTGTCCCTTAGCACCCCTTCTGGGAATTTCACCCGATCTGTGAAGATGATTTGTCCCCTCCCTTTGGATTAGTGTTTCCCCCCCCCCCCCTTTGTGACTGTGATTTATATTTATTGTTGGTGATTTTGTGAAAATGTGCTATTTTCGGTGGGCGGATTGTTTCAACTTCCTGTGTACATGTGACGTTTTTGTATTGACCTGATGGGTGCATTCCTGGAAGTCTGCCATCATAAAAACAAAAGACAGTGGCATCAACATGGCGTCGGGAGTAAGATGTATTTACTAAACCAGCAACAGAGACTAAGATGTTTAACTTTTGTTCTTAGTAAGATGAATGTTTTTAATATTCCGAACTTCTATTGGAAGAGAATTATACATTTTAAATCCAAAGAATAATGACAAGAAAATACCATAGTTTGTATTAACATTATTCAGGTAGAAGCATCCTGTGTTCTTTTTTAAATGTCCATGTATTTGATTGTGCTTTATTTTGTTGTCCAGTACGTACTGGTGAATAGCAATTAAAAGATTTTAAATGTATATTCCTCTGATTGGAAGAACTTAACTGTTAACGTAGATATCAAGCAAGTGTAAATTTCTAGGCAAGGAGAAGACAGCCTTTAGAGTTCTGATTTGTGTTGTTTGTAAAGGTCTCATTACGTACTTACTAGCAGAGCCTCATATTGGACTTTGGTACTGGCACACCATGTTTCACGTAACATCCATATAGCTGAAATAGCAGGCAGAACTTTCCTGAGAATGTGTATACAGTGCTCAGACCAGTTGAGATTCCTATCTAGCATTAGACCAAGATATTTTAGAATGTTAACTTCAGAGATTTGACAGTTCTCGACTGAAGGCTTGACAGAGTGAATTTGTTTAAATGTAGGGGATCCTAATACAACATATGATTTTTTTTTAATGTTAAACATTAGCTGGTTGAGTTGAAAGTATTTGTTAGTTACATTAAGGCCACCTTGCTCAAGTTTTAAAGTTTTGTTCACAGAGCCACACTGTTGGTAGAACATATCATTGTGCTGGGGTTTTCTCCAGCCATTGCATTTTGGACTCTGCATTGAGCCATGTGCGCTATATGTACTTTTCTTCGGGCTGGAAGTGCTTTAATTTGTATTGGACGCTTGTGTGAGCGCCATTCTACGTTGGAACTTTCGTCGCCAGCCCACCTTGGCTTTGGACGAGGTTGGGCATCTTCGGAGCCGCTCGTGCCCCCTTTCCCCCCTTTCATATTCCAGCTTCTGACCCATCGGTGCCTTCATGCTCTGGCGCTATCCTCGGTCCTGGCAGGTTGCTTAGCCCTCTTGGTACTCCGTCGGTAAGTTGATTTAATGTTTTTAATTTAGTTTTTCTGGGTCGTTTGTGTCTCGTTTGCTCGGTAAGTCGCGTGTCTACCCTTTTTGAGTTCAGTTAATTTCTGGCTAGTTAAGTTTGTACCGCTGGCGTGTCGAGGGGTTGCTTGTCGTAAAAATTTCTTTAGGTACAAACATAGCCAATATAGGAAAATACTAACCATTGCACGTGACTTTGAACTAGGCATATAGGCACTCTAGACTTATTTGTCATAGGAACTGTACATAGGAACAAAGATAGCTTTTGCAGTAATGTAGGCACTCTAGATTTGTGATTTATCCTAGAAACTACATGTAGAAAAAAAAATACAACTTTTTCAGAATGAGTTGTGGAATAGGTGGTTAATAGTGCACACAGAACGCAAACAAAAACAAGGGGCTGGAGAGACACTGAGGAGGGTCACGTGCTACTACTGTATCTTGGATCTCCTTCATATTGGCACAGCTGTTAATAAAGATGGCTTTTTTCTCTTCAGTTCTCCTCGAGAACACTTTGCCATTCTTGACCCAGGAAAAAGCAAATCCTTGTTTCATTTCTTTGGCATGTTTTAAAAGAGCCCTGTCCTGGAGGGCTAGATGTTCATTGATGTAGATCATGCCCCAGTCACCCAGGCCAGCTTCCGCCCACATAAAGTGGCATTTACGGTTTTTAGTTTCAAGACGTGCCTTGTTCTTCCAACGGTTGACATAATGTATACCAATAGGCTTGACAGCAACTTGATTTTTGGATTTTTGGTTGGAATTCTATGCACAATGGTAATGTCGTTCTTGTTCAATTCAACATTTAATGCAGCAGACATTTTCACCACAGTATTATTTAGGTCTTCATGCTTACTTTCAGGAATGCCAAATATTTTCAAATTGTTGGGACGAAGGTACTTTTCTATGTTTTCAACTTTGTCTTCAAGATCACAACTTTACTGTTTAGTGTGTTGATTGTTTTGATGCACATTTCAAGTGTCTTAAGTTTACTCACTTTGTTGTCAAATTTGTCACTGCGAAATTGGACCGCCTGAGTTATATTTTTCTTGTATGAGGTGTAGTTAATACCTTTGATCCATTCATCCCTCTCGCAGTACCATTTTTTCTCGTCATTTATAGAAAGGGCTTCGTATACAGAGTTAGATATTTTCACACGTGATTTATGAAACAATAGGTCGCAGTTGTGGTCGCAACAAAATGTCTTTGTCCATATTTTAAATCTTTTTTCCCACATTCAGCACATGAGTTACTACCACTATGGTCTGCTATCTGCCGTTGTTATTAAATCTTATTTACATTACTATTGAGTGCTAGGATCATTCATTATTATTTTTAATATAATCATTTGAATTATTTTTATTTTTCATTTTATTTTATTTGTCCTTGTATTATGTTACCTGTTTGTAATATAAAATTTATATCTTAATTTCCTGCTATCATTTTCTTACGGAATGTAAAGAGTAGTAATTTGTTAGAATAAGAGTACGTTGGGAAAAAATTTATTAATTTACTTCATCCTATCAGAAAACTTTTGTTTCATGTGTCTACTCCGAATATATTCGTAACGAAAATACATACTAGCATAAATGAATTATTCTTGTGAACGTGGTCCCTGTGGCAGATGACATTTATGAATTTTTTTATGATAACAATTTTTAAAACTCTGTGTATGTAACCTTTATGGGTATTTGTATTTTAGTTATTAGTATCAATTAGCGTAGTGTACGATAACATACTATAAAAAGTTACAAGTGTAAACAAATTAACAAATATAAATTAATAGTTAAATAATTAATATTATGGGTTAGTGATTTTTTTTTCTGAAAACGTGCAGAAGGATATATGTATTAAAAATAGGATCTTGCTTCCCAGTGCTTGATGTCTGGTGTCATGTGTGATGTTACTGGCTTGACAGGTGCGACTTTGCAAGAAGGATCACCCTTGCGAGCAGAGGGTGGTGTCTGCAGAGACACTTGCGTATCTGACTGAGGTGGATACAGAGCTCCAGCGTCTAGCCTCTATATCTAACCACTTGGTGCCTACCTTGGCAGAGTTCTTGCGTTACCAGCCAGACCCTCCCCTGAATCCCAACCATGCGACCTTGCGACTAGAGGAGGAGATGAAAATGGCACAGGATCTGAAGCAAGCTGCATTCAAGGTATTGTTACTCAAGTAGCAGAGCCTGTTCAGAAGGTTGTTGTGCAACACTAGTGTAACGTATTCAGAAGACTGTCGAGGAAATATTTGCAATGCAGTCACCTTCCAATTATGCATACTAATAGAGGTGGGCCAACATAGATGATAAATCAAAATCGCAGAATGTCTAAGTTAAACCTTCCGTATATGCCATAAAATAACCATTGTATTAAAATTACGGTAGTAATATGCTGTTACGTGGAAGTTTGGACATTTAATTTTTTTGTGTGATGCTACCACAAATCACCATTACATATTTGAATAAACCACATTCATCTTTTCATGAAATTGTTTTTGAAAATGAATGGTTTGAGGCTTGTTCAAAACCAGCAGAAAGTTGAGAAAACTGGCTGGAAATCCATTGAAAATGCATTTGCTAGGCAAAGTCCAAAAATTGTTAAAACATCAATAATAGTAGCATAAAAGTGAGATGGCAAGGCAGAAGAATTTGTCACATGACAGTGGCAGAATATTTCTTGGAGAATGATGGAAGGAGGGGGGGGGGCTATACAAATAGATGACAACTCCTGATAATAATGGTAATAATCCCCCTACTATTGTGATTTTGGTTTTTTACGGTTTTCTAAAATCGCTCCAGGTGATCACAGGAATGGTTCCTTGAGATGACAAAGGTCATGGCTGATTCCTTGTGTAAAATTGTGCATAACTGTCTGTCTCCAATGATCTCGCTGGTTACAAGATGTAAAGTCCATTTAAATAAAAAATTTTTAACTTTGTGCTGTTCATCATCTTCTTCATTTGCAAAATATTTGACATTAAAGTTGGTGTACCATAGGTTTATAGGAAATAGTATTACAGTAACTGTGGATGATAAGTTTTTCTGTACTGAAGTTTTTGTATTTTATCTCTGGCCACCCGTGCTACTTTTGGCTTGGCTTTATTTAGTATGAGTACTAAACCATTGGCCTTGTAAGTAACCAATACTAGCCATTTCTACTTCAGAGACTGTTGCACACGTTTTAATTATGATGAGCACTGATAATCTGTGAGGATTTGGTTTGTTGATAGCACCTCACAGTGAACCACTGGTGACTAGTCTGCAACCTAAAGGGGCTTACTGCGTAAGGCTCAGGTTCCTGTGGTAACTGCCAGCTTTGGCTGCAACCCCATGTTGCTAAGTTTTTTTTTTATTATAAAAAAAGAATGGGTCATCTCACAAAAATTGTCTGCCCCTTTATAGATTTTTGCCTGGGTTTAGGAAATGGTACTGTGGCATCAAGGAGCATTCATGATAGACTGGAAATCTGTTAATATGATCAGGTTTTTTAAGTGCAGATGAAGTGTCAAAACAGATTGCTCCAGAAATGTGCAAGGCTAGTGTGTCAATGAAATCCAGGCGACGTACAGCGTTACTCTTTTTTAGTGGAATTCGTCATCAATCATGTTGATGCTCTTGTATGCTTGTGTAACTAGGTGCAAGCATTGGCTTCAGTTCTGTGAATACTGTTTATGCTTGAACCAGTTACCTGCAAATATCATGAAGAACCTCAGGTTTATGTAGGTGGAGTGAAATCAAGAATTTTTCGTACTGATATATAAACTTAATGATGAACAACTAAAATTTGTGGAGCACATTGTATGTAGGTGGCCTATTGTTTCAGCTTAGATTAAGTTTTGCATGTATCTCAACTTTCAGTTTTTCTGTAGGTTGGGCATGTACTTATTTTGGTACAGCTGTTGGACATTACAGTTCATTGCTCATGAAAAGTGAAAGACAACATGGCTTATAGCTTTTGTCACCTTGCTTGAGCTGTCACTTTAGAAGACAGTGTCTACATAAACATTTTGTGATTAGCTATATACGTATAGAGGAACTCAAAGGTAGGAATCAAAATCTGTGTAGATACTTTACACTTTTAGCCTATGACAGTTAAGACTTTTTATAGTTGAAGGTAGGTTTCAGTATTAAAAGTTTTCTGGTTGTAGTACAGTATTTAATTTAATTAGTTATTGCTTTATGTGAAAGTAGAATTACTGTGTTGTTCATTAAATTTTGTGGTAGTATTAAGCATTCTTCATTAATTTCTTTCAGGCATTTGCTTCATTAGGAGCGAATGATGAGGACATTCGTAAGAAGATTATTGACACAGATAACTTAATGGACCATATTGTGAATGGACTTCAAGACACTAATCCGAAAGTGCGTCTAGCCGCAGTAAGATGTCTTCACTCTTTGTCCCGCTCAGTGCAGCAGTTGCGGACCACATTTCAGGTAAAATGAAGAAGCATATTTCGTCAATGTGTAAGAAACAGCTAAATAGTTCTGCTTTTCTGTGTGAAATTACCATATTTTCAGGCATATAAGACGAGACATCATACTGTATAAGACAAGGCCATCTTCTCAGCCACTGGAATTAGGAAATAAATTTGCACAGTAATATAAAATGAAGGGTTACCATTATTACTGTATTTGATTACAAAATTCTACGTCGTAACTAAATGTTTGAACCTTTGTTTTGGATTTTAAAAATGGGGAATGAAAATTAACTGTTAGTGGTGGTTCATCTAACAGCCATGGCAACACACCCTTGTTTAGTGTAAGGTATGGGGAAAAAATTTGAATACTATGTAGGGGCTTGGGTTTTTACTAACAGCCTTTATCTCGACTTGGCTCACTTCGCGTCCTTTGCTCGATGTCTGAAATGGGGTGGGGGAGCGAGAGAGAGTGTTAGTGTGTATAAGAGAGAATGTGAGAGAGTAAGTGTGTGTGTGTGTGTGTGTGTGTGAGCACGTGTGCACGCGCACAATCAAGTACTTGACCTGTTTCATCCCAATCACTAAGTGCTTTGGGCTCCTAACAGTAAATGAAGCTGGGCTAGCTTACTGGTAGGTAGAGATGAGGTTGGCAGAAGGGAACTATGCCTCCGGGAGAGTGACGTCCCGGGGTGAGACTAGGCGCTATTTCCGTCCTCTGGAGTGATAGGTGGAGGATCAGGTTTCTTTTCTTTAAATTTGGGTAGGCAGTATGGTCACTCACCGGTTTTAGAATATGCGTCATAATAGCTGTTTTTTCTGTTGGCTACTGACCCCTTAAGCTTAGGTGTGGCTCAGTCCTGTATGATTATGTTCCTGGATGGGCCAGTGTAATGCCACAGGGCACAGGGGTGTCTTCAAAGGACTTAATAAGGGTACCTACTGGCAAAGGATGTTTCTAACGATTTGCGAGAATAGCAGCTTTCCACGTGGCTGTCCTCTGGGTCCCGTAGTTGGTGCCTGAATGGCTTTATATTGTTCGTAAAGATCAAACAGTGAGGGCTCAGGCCCTTGTATTTTCTGAGGCAGTGGAAATGACCACGTAACATGGCCTATATTCCGCTGGCAATTGCTGCCTGCAGGCAATAGCGGCCTGCAGTTTACGTCCCTCAATGATTTGCCCCTCTTCCTCTGTAATACAAATTTCTAGGACGTTGTTCGACATAAGTCAAGAAAACACTTTGATTCACTTGAATAAGTATAGTAGCTTTGGCACAGTTCACACTTTACGTACTGGTTATTTACATAATTACTTTACAGTTTTACATGGAACACGCTTGCTACTAGACACTATTAATCTCTAGACACATAGTCATTAAATGCCGGGAGCTTTGTTTACTCTGTGGAAGTATGTGCGCGTATCGACTCTTGATAGGCGATAGGGAGTCTTCGCATATGCCCCGGTGTTCCCACTTTACGATAAGCACTGGTATAGGTTGAGGGTAGGAGGTTTTAGGTGTGCCTGTTCAGCCTATAACCCGTAGGTTTAATTATACATATGTAGAGCAATTATCAATGGCATACTTTGTCTTATTCATGTTTAAAATAAGTCTGTGCACGTGGTTGGCATTTAGTTTAGAAAATGTGACAGTGCTTGTAAACAGTCCTATGGCCTTGGTTATAAAGTTTATTATTCTTGAAATACACATGGGAAACAACTTTAGCATACTAAAAACAACATTTAAGCACAGGATATCATAGACACATGAGTACTGGTAATAGTTGAGGTTAACTTTGTCACTACACGTGGCATGGAATGACTACATGGGTCTTGTAAGCGTATTTTGGGGAGACAAGTGTACAGAAGTATTACCGTTAACACTCTGGGGTGTGTCGTACTGTCCTGTGAGTCCTGGTGTTTATCTGTATAATATTGACTTTTTTGCAACAGATGTAAATGGCGATGTGGTGGGAGGAATGAGCAGAGGGTGGAGTAGAAATGCAGATGGGCAAGTTACGTACTTGCGCTGTGTTGCCAGCTGGCTAACCATGCACATTTGCCAGTTCGCCAGTACCATCAAACTATTGAGCCACTTTAGATTTTCTTGTTTATTTTGCATGTCTTACCGTTTTTCGGTTGAATTTAGCTAGGAAAGACTTCATATACAATTATTTACTGGAGTTGGACATAGAGAGACAATATACGGCAGACATTTTGAAACACCTGTAAGTACTAACATGCCATTTTCTTGTCTAGCCGGTAGTCATGTCAACTGAAAGGCAACCAGTTGTTTGTTAAAGATAATTTTAAAAATAGTGTTCATTCCTCTCTTGCAATATTCTTTACTGCAGACCTCCTACTCCACCTCCACAGGAGATGTCAAGGGATAGTAGAACAGCATTGTGCAGAAACTCTCTGCATATGCGTAAATGGCATATAAACCACAAAAAGTTTTTTTTCTTCTTTCAGTTTGCTGCATAAAGAAAGACAATGCTGAATATAAGACAGTAGATTCATGGTCGTTAAATTTAGCATAAATCCTCTTCTTACTTGCCTAAAATATGGTAATTCAACTTTTATGTAGTTGTATTGATGTTGCAATTGTATAATATTTACTTGTGGTCTTTTGTTAGGATCACTCAGTGTGGAGACCACTGATGCAGTTGCTTCAAGGAGCATCAGATGATATTCTGACTGTAGCTTCTTCAACTCTATGCAACTTACTTCTCGAGTTTTCACCTTCCAAGGAACCCATTCTGGAGTCGGGAGCAGTTGATCTTTTATGTGGTCTGACACGACAGAAAGACCCTGCTTTACGTCTGAATGGAATATGGGCACTAATGGTATGACATAATTTCCAACTGTATTTTTTTTTTTAGGAAAAGTTATTTTCAGTAGGAGTATTCTGTAGTTTTTTTATGGTCAAATTTCAGGCTAGGCTAACCTCAAACTAAATCTATGATGGTGTAAATGCAAAATGTAAACTAAAACTCAAGAGCTTTTACAGTAAAATTTTCAGTCCACAGTGATACGTAAACATGTAGTGAAATGGGACAGAAACTCTTGTAGAGTTCTCTTTTGTGAACATTGTAAACTACAGATCATATTTGATGCCCTTCTCTGCTACTATTGGGTTTACTGGTTCCAGTAGGTTTCATTAAAGAAGAAGACCAGGTAAATTATGTTTCACAAAATGTGTATATTTACAACAGAACACGACACTTGATACAAGTTATTCATCTGTTTGAACATAGTACACATGATTGATAATCAAGGCTTGGGTCTGTCCCAATTTGATAGACAAAGCTCCACAAAGGTTCGACACAAAATACAACAGGGATTGTGACATGATATACAAAGACTTAACCTACAACGAGACATAGGAACTAGACAAGGCGCTGCGGGCCATTTCGACATGACATACAAGAAGGCATGCTCTTCACTAACTTGACAAGGCACTTAACTTGACAAGGCACTTCAGGCCGAGACATACTGGAACAAGTATTGAATTACTAGATGAGAACTGAGACCTTGCTAGTGGCAGTGAATACTTGGCAATCAACTCTTTGACCCCGAGGACAGCTATAACATCTACATAACTTCCAACTCTTGTACTGCTAGCAACTCAACTATGGCGCTGCGGATCTTCTCAAATAACTGACAAAGTTCGTACTGATAGGCTTGGAGGTGATCAACTTTGATCCTGAGAAACTTGAAATCATTAATGTAAATTCTAAAAGACTGGTTAAGTGTATCCATACTGCAAAGTTTAACTAAGCTATATTGCCACGTCTGTGGGTTAACTAACTAGTCACACGGGCTTTGGCTTCCCCTTAAAGTCGTCCTGACACTCAGGTAGGAATGGTGACTAGGAGTTTTGATAGGGGTGAAGGATTCGCCATCAGACGAATTTGAGGAAAAGTATCACAGAGGGCACCTCATGGACATCAACCGTCTGTGACGAACTGTTGTGTGTGGGGCTGGGGCACCTTGCGGACATCAACCCCAGCATGTATGTTAGGAAGGTAGGTTGGGTAAGGGTAATCTGTTGGCACCTTGCGGACATCAACCAACAGATCAGTAGGGAGTGAGCGGTACCTCACGGACATCAACCGCTCAGGAAGGTGAGTGCCAGGATGACCCTGCGTTTAGGCCGAATCCCTGGCGACTGAAGAACAAGGGCAGGTTGCCCCTCTTTTATACTGGCCAGAAGGGCTGAAAGTACTGTTAGGTGGGCGGTGCAAAATGGCCGATGAGAGCTCGTGACTGTGATGTGCAAGTGTGCCACCCTCACACACTAAAGTTACTCCCTCGGGTCAAAACTACTCGACCGCACCAAATAAATATCCCAACTGGAATAAGTAATATGCGTGTGCCGTTAAACACTAAAAGTAAGGTACAAGAACACTTGAATGAATATTATACATTCCATGGCACAAGGAACAAATACAACATGTATAATCATGTGCATATTTTCCCTATTCATTTGTGAATGCACTTCATAGAGTCTGTGCATGGGATTGGTAACACTGGTTAGGCGTTCGGCCGTATTTGTGGAAAGTTAAAAAAGTTGCGTGATGCAATAATAATACAATGAAAATATACATAGGATAAACACTGGAACATATTAACGTAAGTATTTATGGCTTTACAAATATAGAATGTGACATAACACTCTTACAAGCTAAAATAAATGGCAACACTGTAATCGGCTGCGTGCAGGCTCATGCTAAGGCTCTTAGGTTAAAATAGCAAAGTATTAAAAAATCGGGGGCAAGCGTTAAAAATTTACAGCTTGATGCTACTGACGTGCATCATATTATTTGAAACACAAGGAGGATAACAATTATTGTATTTGTAAGGTTGTGTGTCAGTATATGTATATATTTTTTTACATTAGATCCCCAATTTTACAAGACATGGTGCCTAAGAATCATCTCATAAAATTGCTGCATTGTAAAATCCAGTACTCGTAAAATTGTGCTTCTACTGTATTTTGCTATTTTGTTTTGTTGTAATCAAAGAGATACTTATTCTGGTAGCCCAGGATGATTTTAATCTTGTGTCAAACGGAACTAATGATTCAATATGATGACCATTTCGTCTTCATTAATTTCAGTATGATGCGTGTTCAGAGTAAATTTTTCAAATTAAGATTCTACCCTCCAGTCTACCTCAACAATTGATTAGGGTTATCTTACTCCACTTTCACTTCAGTCCTGTTGAAACATTTTTATGGTAACTATTGTTGCCTCTAGTTAGGATTAGCAATAAGGGGTGGCTTGTTTGAAGCATGAGCATGAGACTTGGTGGGTGTCAGCTACAGTACTGCCTGAAATAATACTCTCTCCCCTATCTGACGAGTGTTGGCCATATTGAGCCAGGTGAAAATATTATTGGGCAAGGGACGAGATCCTCTTAAACATTAAGTTAGTCATTCACACTCACCTAAAATGTTTCCAACAATCTATGTTTTCGGATGGAGATGTAAGCTGGCAGACGCAGCTCATCCAGCAACCTCTGCGCTGGGTCTGCCTTAGGTTTGGACTAAGTTATCATGGGTTGGAGGAGTGGTTTCCTAAGACTTCTGTTTCTCTCTTAGGAATCTTCCCTACTCGCAGCGTGACTTCAGGTTTGTTGCCACACTTAGACTTATCCTTATACTGAGAGCACAGTTCCAGAAGCATGGGTACCTCCCCTGGTAAAGGTATAGCAGGTTGGATTATACAACTTAGGTCCAGCTGTGCGATTTACATTGTTCCTTTCTCAGCTGAGCTGCTTTTAATTTACGTTTTTCGATAGTGTAAATATCGTCCTCAGGTGCTATGTGGACTTAGAAAACTTCAACATTGAAATTGAATAAATACTCTCAAATTAAAATGTTTTCACTGATTATGTTGACAGTAAATATGCACAGATCTCTTTACATTAATCACAGGAAAAATGTAAAAGTCTTACAGTACAAATTTCATAAAACTATTACAAGTTATCTCTATCTATGTACACACTTTTACAAGTACACATCACTGGGCATCTCGTAGCGTGGCGCAAAGCAGAAATGAATCTACTGGTCCATTGTGGACGTACTTCCGGTAATAGAGTTTATCTCAAACCAACATGCTTGAAGCGCAAATTCATCTGAAGCTCAGTAAATACAATATGGCGCATAAAAGTTAAGGATTTTGGCTGTGCCACTAGGCATACATGACACTAGATAGGAGGTAGGTTAGAGTTTTTGGTAGGTAAGGAAGAATTACAGCTGGTGATCCAAGGTGAGGATACTTGCAGGTTGGGTCTTTCCGATGTCGACAATCTGTGGTGTACTGTGTGTGTGGGATGGGAGGGGAATGTCAAGGTGTCTCAGAGACTAGCCTGGGTCCTTAATGACTGACTAGCTAGAGCTGCTGTCCCTCTTTATATACCTGAGCTTTAGGGGGTGGCCTCCCAGAGGGAATGAGATAACAGTATCATGGCAAGGCTGTATGGACAGATAGGCCAACTACCCCATGATAAATATTGTGTGTGGGTGAATGAAATATTGTACACAACAACAAAAAAATATCCAGCTAACTCCTTGATGCATGTGACCCGAAATTTAAGTGAAATTTATTTACAGAATTAATTAAAGCATGAAATGTTAAGGTTATTTACGTACGCATGGCCTGAAGAAGTTTACAGACAAGTTCGTGAATAATAATAAAAAAATACGAACATTGTGAAGTACTAGTTAACAAATACAGTATTAAATAATAGCACGATCGCAGCATCAAGTAGTAGTGAAATAACAAACAGCCTACTCTAACAGTTAATAAGGGGTAAGAACAAATTGAGGCCTTACACAATGTAGTTAAGAAAAGTAAAGACAGTGTGAATGCAATCCTTCACGTTTCAACCTTCAGTATAGATTCTTCAGTATACTCTAGGTTGAATCCATACCATATTGTAATTAAACTCATATGTGTGGATAGAAATTCCTTAAAGTATTTATTATTACTATTTATATTATATTATTATTATTATTATTATTATTATTATTATTATTATTATTATTAAGTAAAGGGTTTGGTTAATGTTGCTGCTAACATGGCACTGGCTCGTTGGTCTCACAAGTGGTGGATATCTGACACTTTCAGTCATGTAAAACTCTGAAAGCAGCCAACTTGACCCTCACTAATATAATGGTCTGTTTGCAAATAGCAAGTTGGGTAAACAGTAACAGAGTTTGAAGTTGGTCTGTTTCTCTCTTGTAGTCTCTTATTTTGTAGTACTTATAGACTTATTTTACTGCCTTTCTTTGAAAGAGGCTCTGACTTTACTTTTTTATGTCTTCTTAAGAAGGTTTAAAAAATGATTGTTTCATAGTACCAAACATTTTTTTGGAGATGGTGCCTGTTCTAATATTTTAACTCCGTAACTGTGTTTTTGTTGTTTTGAGTTGAAAAGGAAGAGTGGCAGGTGTCAAAAAGCTTTGGGCTCTTTCTTCGCTTAGTGAGGCTAACTTTAGTTGAATTCAGCAACACGCAGCTGAACTTTCAGCTGGCATGCACACATAAGAAGTAGCAATTAGTGTGGAAGTAATAATACATATTGGATTGGATGAGTTTTTAAATAACACTCATGCATGTAATTAGTTTTTTGATTTTATAAATTTTTAATTCAGTCTGGCCTGGCTATATGACAAGCCACAATTCCAGAGAAATCTGTCACAGTTGCATTGTTGTCATAATTGCCTAAATATTCTATTTAGACTCTCACATCATGTTAAAATTTTTATTGTAAGGTATCTTATAACCCTACTAAAAAAATTGATAGTATTATTTTATGGGTGGTTAGCTCGTCTACACAACTGCCGTAGGAATACTACACAATGCTTGTGAGGTTATGTAGCTTTCATCTGATGTACCAACATTCAACAGTCAGTTCTCCACCCTGAAACTTAATACACCATGCACTTCTAACTACGTAACCTAATGCATATGTAGATTTTCATGAATTTAGTGCTAAATTTCTGAATAATTTAGTGGTAAATTTAATCAAAGATACTCACACCTCAGAATAAAAAAATTAAGGTATTTCTGCAAGACAACAAAATTTACGAAGTTGGAAACATGTCTAATTTAAATAGTATTGTGATTATTTGCCATTAACAGCCAGCCAGATATTCCTACATGTATGATGATTAGTTAAGAGTTGGTACATGGATTAAAATGAACATGTTAAATAATTTGAATAATAGAGCAAATGTCTATTTAAGTCAGTTTAAACATAGGTATGAAATAAGTTCGTAAACTAAAACCAGGAACATTCAAATTTTTTTAGTACGGAGGAGTCAAGAATCGACCATGCAAGTCGTACGATGCCATGTACGTAAACTGTTTTCATTTATCTCTGGTTAGTAAATTATCTTTTTGATGTCACAGGCAGGCCTCGGCCTCACCTCGGTGAGTTACTCCTCTTCTCCTGGGGCCTTCACTTGGGCCCTCGGACCCATACAATTACAGTTCATTAACACACAATGTTGGATCACAGAAGATAAATTTGTACAGCCTCGAAGTAGTCCCGAATCTAGGCATTCTTGCAATTATCTTGATGCTGTCTTCACTACGCAGGTGATCCGATCTAATGATTCGACTCAACTTTAATCAATTAGGGTAAGCCCTAGAGCCACTAATGACCATTCTGTTTCTGCCTTCTTCATTGTCCCGTGTCAAGTCCCTCTTCACACCTTGTAAAAAATTTTATTTCCAAAGAAAAACCTCATGGTTAGAGATGATGGTATATTGCGAAAATGTTTTGTGCCAAGATAGCCTTGAAAACACTGACACAACGTAGCTGTCTGCAGACCAATACCAGGCATCAAATATTACAATATCGGGATTCTTATTGGCTCAGTCAAATAGGGCAACAGCTCCACGTACAAGCTAAAGCCAGTAATCTTCTGGTAAGCTGGGCGTGTATTGAAATCCATCAAACAGTCAACT
>PNEQ01000012.1:22555-34823 GCA_003012365.1 Medauroidea extradentata
GGGGGGTGTGCGCGCGCATTAGATGATGGAAGAGGTGGTAGATTCATTTAGTGGCTGGCAGTCCATCTGGGAAAGTGTGGCCATAACGACTAACTATAAATTTCTTTGTTTTGAAAGGGCATCAGTCACTGTTTTGACTTTTTCCCCTGATCAGCAGATGTGGACCTAACGGATGGTGTAGGAAAGACATCAATCAGCACTTTGTACTGTTAAATACAAGCATATAAAATGCAGGATGTTGTTATTAAAGGTCATCAGTCACTGATTTCCTCAAGTTTGCTTTCTAAACTGATGTTCTTTCAAAACAAAAAAAAAAAAAAATTATACAGTCTTTAGCCACATGTTTGTAGCCAGTGATAGTAGATCTGCCTTGTCAAACATGAAAGCTTGCTATTTTACAGAAGTAACACTTATCTGTTTGCAGGCCGTAGTTCTCATCTTGGAAGGGAATCATAGTGCAGAAGTCAAGGAGCAGGCCCTGTGCATTCTAGCAAATATTGGAGATGGTGACTCTGCCAAGGAGTACATCATGTCAAACGAAGATGTACTCAAGAAGCTAACTGATTACATGGTACAGTAATATCTCAGTTATTTATCTGTCAGATTAAGAAATGCCTTAGATATGAACAATTTTGTGTTAGTGAAGAAAGAATACATGTAATTGTTAAACATAGGATTCTTGATTCCTAGTTGTTGGTGATCGTTCTAGGTAATTACTTTTTTGGCATAAATATTCACAATGGTTTTTTATGTGTAGTAAGTAACTTGTCTAAGTGTTCTAATGGACTTTTAAATGTGTAGTTTTTATAAAAGTGCGAACAGACAATAACTTCACACTGTAATTTAAATTTATCTAATCATATGTCTGCATGCATACAAATATGTTCATACATGTGTGTGCTTGCGTACTTGTGTGTACTCACATCAGTGCATGAGCATTAATATCTAGTTACACACATTGTTGGATGAGAAGGGGAAAAAGCGGCAGAGAGACAGGGTTCCTCCCCTATTATAGTTGAGAGGTATTATATGTATTTGTCCCCACCTTAAATTTAACGTATACATTCAGTAATAGAGTGCAGTAGTTCATTTTCTCTCAAAGCAAATAAAATTGTAAATACTGTACAGTATTTAAAAAAAGTCATGATCAAATGTCTTCCCCACCCCTCTCTCTTTTTGTGAAAAAACCTTTTGCTGCCATTACTTATACAGTCATGCATGCAAAATATAAAAGAAGAAAATTGACAACTTAAAGCATGCGTTTTATAGGATGTAGGTTGTTAATTAAGTCACTTAAACTCAATTTTAAGAAGATTTATTTCTTACCCATAGCTAGAGACACCTGGTTTTGGTGAAAATATTTTCATGATTTCGTCAATTTTGACAAAGCAATTTCGTTAATTTTTTTGTTAATTTTCATGTCATTTCATTATAAATTTCGCTAATTTTGTAAACGTCTAAATATTTTGGTCACAAATGTGTGTAAAGTACAGTACGTTTAGTTAAATATTTAAATAAAATTACTTTCTTTACATGTTAATTGAGTGGTTGAAAATCTACCCATTTGTTACATTTGATAGTTATATTAGGCATATTAAGCACACCAATACATATAATTGGAATGGGGGATGAAATTTTATAAACTAACATTAGTCGCATGAATAATTGGACACTTTCTACAAAAAAATTCAGTACTTAATATTAGGTTATGTTGAACCACCTAACAATTTTAACCACCCAACTATATAATTAAACTGCGAGATAAATATCTTTACGCCATATTGTATAGCATTGTGTTTGTATTAATTACTCGGAGTTGCAAACGCCATAAAGAATAAAGAATAAAACATGAAACAATTTTGAATAGCATAACCTACATACCTTGAATTTGTTCATTCGTGTTTCGCCTCTAAATGTTCTATTTAAGACGCAACAAATTTACCCCCATTGTTTTCACTATTATTTGTTGCCGGAAAATTTATGCTTGGTTATGTCATTCGTGCCTTGCATTTTACGTGATGCGTGTGAAGCAAGTTTACATTGTGTTACTTTCCAAGACTCTCATTCTGGCAAAATATGCGTCACATAATTACAAACATAAATTTCTTTGGTCGTAATTAATATTGCTGTATTAAAAGATTAATATATATATATATATATATATTTTGTCATTGCAAATTTCAAACAAAAATAAACGGGAATAGCGTAAAATCAAAATAAACGAACACGTGTTACTTAACCAAAACAGCCGCCATTTTCGTGTCTCTTTCGATACTCTCAAAACCCGCTTTCGACTCGCGGTCGAAAATCGATTTACTCGATTCATATAATCAATATCTCGAATCGGACATAATTTACTACGAAGCACGTCGAAAATTGCTAAATTCTTTCGTTATTTCGCACATAATTGATCAATTTTGCGATTTCAAACAGAAGTGGCAAATTTCGCAGAAGTTTCGCAATTTTGCACGTCGCGAAAAACATGTGTCTCTACCCATAGCTACATGAACAACTTGCAGTTAAGTTTTCTAGAAAGAGTGAAGAGATTTTGGTCAACACGTAACATCTAGGTCTTTAACTCTGGTGAAAGATGACATGATGAGAATATGGAACAGCACTGGAATGAAGGGGAGATAGAAATGGAAGATTCCTAAGATAACTCGCCGACCAGTGGCATCATTCCCTCATGCGAAAATCCAGGGATTGATCCTACTGGAAATCAAACCTGAATTGCCTTTATGGGAGGCGAGTGCTCTAGCGACTACACCAACTGTGGCCCTGAAGTTTTGTACAAAGTTGTAAGATAAGTTTTTATTTTAACTTTTAACTAAAACTACATGTTAATTAATGGTTGGTGGATTTATGTTCTACTTCATTTCCTTATTCTTACTAGTTATGTATGGTATACCTGTTTTCTAAATTTTTACGTAAATATAGTTTATGTGTATTCTACAATTTTCACATTATCACCAAAGATAGCTGATTTAAATATGTGTGAAACTGATGATTGCATGTGTCATAAATATACATAGTATGTGACAAAATTTTGAAATTAGCAGTGCTGCAAAGAGTGCTCAGTGAACTGCACACTACATATAAAATAAGTTGTGCACTGTACCTAAATAAGCATGATTCCTTTAAGTGGAAGCAATGGCATAGCATGAGATAAAAAAAAAAGTAAACTGTAAATATCAGTTAAAAACTGTAGTATTGTGATTTGAGATGAGCACGTTGTATGGTGCCTGAAGGTGGCTTGTCTGTGCGACATGCAGTGTTGCCAGATTGTAAATTTTGAAGTGTCACACCAAGAAAAAAAATTACAACTCAAGTAATATTTTTTTGGTTTTCTGTAACTTAAAATTTAATGTTACAGAGAAACTTTGCTAATAGGTATTCTGTAAGTGAAAATTCACATGCAGTATTACAAATGTATGTGTAATTGGTAGTGTTCACTTGGTGGAAAATAGAGTTTTGATCTTGTTTTTGTGTGTTGATATGTCACATATGCTTTTTTTTCCTTCATCAAGTTTTCCACATTGAGGTTGTTAGTTCTGACTAGTTTGTTTGAGATCCCAATTTTCTTGAAGCTTTTTTACAAGCCCTTAATTAGATATTATGAACAAATCATTTGGCTTGGATTTGTCCCTTTGCATACTCTTTATAAGGCTTTGTCTTCTGCCTTACAATGCATTAACATGAACTTGCTGTAAGACTTTATTTTCATTGAGCTTTACGTCTCGTTGACGAGTAGGTCATTAGAGAAGGTTACACACATCTTTACACAAGGACAGGTGTCAGGAAAGGAGTCGGCCATGGCCTTTGTTAAGGAGCCATCCCAGCATATGCCTGAAGCAAGTTTAGGAAACCATAGAAAACATGATCAGCCAGATTCTCCCATACACAAGTTGGATTTGACATTTTTTTTGGCCAACTCTCTCAGTTGCTGTATTATTTTGGTCTGTTTGTATATGCACAAACATGTTAGTGTTTGTCTATATTAAAAATTAATTATATTAATATTGATAATGGGTTGGGTTGGATATTGATTCTTCGGTTCCCCCGGTTTTTAACCAAAAAACCGGGCTTGATTCGGCCCCTTAAAACTAGAGTCGGATCTGTTATCGGTTCCAGTAACACCTAACCTTGATTTGTACGGCGTACATACAAACAATTTTACAAGAGTTCGTCATTTCGCAATATTTTACCATGCAATAGATTTTGTGAAAAATGAAAATAGTCTTAAAGAATAATAAACCAGTTTGTGATCATGTATTAATTACCTTTGACTTTGTAGCATTTTGATGTAGGCCTACTTCACTGATAAAATAATGTAAACATGCTTTAGTAACTTTTGATATTATTTGGCCTTCTTGTGTTTGGTAGTTCCGTTGTAATATTTTAGCATTACTTTGTGTTTATTTCAAGTCCCTGTCACAAAACATGTGCAAAACGTTGATCCC
The DNA here is from genome assembly GCA_003012365.1 of Medauroidea extradentata. Taxonomy (NCBI): domain Eukaryota; kingdom Metazoa; phylum Arthropoda; class Insecta; order Phasmatodea; family Phasmatidae; genus Medauroidea; species Medauroidea extradentata. The sequence continues at coordinate 27,016 of PNEQ01000012.1, forward strand.
TTGGATCATACAAGACCAGACCATGATTCACAGCAAACACCAAACAACCGAAGTGTTGACGATCGATCTCTTGAATGTTATGTACTCTATGTGAGAGAAACATAAATCGTGCAGTCCAATGCCATCATTGTTTGGTGCATTCTTAGCGTGACCACAAGTGTGCGTGTGTTTATTAACCACAACCATATAACGTACCGTATTTCGCTTAATTAAATGTTAAAATGTCCGATATTTGGGTCCGTTTTCATGTTCAAGAATTAGATTCTAAGTACAGCAGGCTTTGTCTGTGATAGCAAATGGAGCCACCTTGATCCTGAAAGTATTGAAATGCTTGTATTTTTGAAGACAAACTTGTAGATCTAGCCAAACCATCTTATTCTGATGTCTGGTTAATGCAATTTCTTAGTTCAGAGTGTATTCAATAATTGCAATAACATAAGTGTTTTTGTTGTGGGCAATTATTATGACTTTTTTAACTGGCAGGTGATTTGTTGGATTCCAGATGTAAGCAATAAAGGGGGAAAGGGCCATAATGTCTTAATTGGGCAATGCTTTGACTGAAAATTAAGGTTATATTTTACATTTTCAAAACTGGAACGAATCCGAGAATCGAAGAACAAGAATCTGAATCGCACTGGAACCAAGATTTTTTTTATTCGACCCATACCTAATTAATATAGTATGTAACTATTTAATGTAGCTGCTATTAAAGCTGTCATAACATATGTGTTTACAGATGCACAACAGTGTAAAATTGCAGATAGCAGCAATTTTCTGCATTTCAAATCTAGTGTGGCGTGAAGAACCAGGAGCTGGGGAGAGGCAAGCCAAGCTGAGGGAAATTGGAGTTTACAAGAAGTTGCAGTCCCTCATCATGGCCAATGACACAATGTTGTTTGACAAGTGAGTGAACTTTGTTACTTTGGTTGTCTGTATGTGAGTACCTGGAAGTTTTTTTATCATACAGTATTAGAGGTATATTAGTATGTATTGGGTAATGAAAGGATGTTGCAAGTTTCAGGTTTATCCATGTATCATTTTTACGTTACATAAAAATTCATACTGTATGTATTTTATTGAAGGTAGGTTTTTGTATTGTATGAATATAAGATTATTTATATAAATACCATAAATACAATACTATCGTAAACTTAACCTTTTTAGCTGCTGACTTGAGATGACACTGTGCTAGGTTAGGATTTTTCGTCAATTTAACAATGTCTGTTTTTAAGATAAGACCATGACTATGAATGATTATAATATTTAACACAATATTTCCAAAAAAATTTATATATTTTAATATGATTTTTACTTTTTTATAATTGTCATAAATTATAGTGTTTGTAGTTGTACTTGCTGACATAAAGGTCAATAACATAATCTACTACCACCCTCCTAGTTCTCAAGTGGCACAGCATTGCACGGCAGCAGATGTGAAGCTGGTGACATGATCAAACTGGCAACACCGTACGGAAGCCCGGCGTGGCTATTGACGTCGGGCTGCAGCTGCTGCTTGCAATGCAAGGTCATAGCTTATCACATGCCTGTGCGGTGTTGCAGTCCGACAGCCGTTTGTATATAACACTAGACATGACTATGGTAGTGTTTCCTATTATGTATGCTATTATAAACTCTAGCTAAATGAACAACACATCACTTGAATAATTTCAACAATTGCTTCACTTTTGTTACAGCTAGAAAAACACACACATTGCTGCAGGAATAAAGTATGTGAAAAGACAGTCAAAATTATAACCTTATCACACCTCATAAGAAAATTTTACTAATGCATATTATAATTTTCAAGGGCCAAACATATGTAAAAAATAGTGTTTTACATGCTGGTAGATACTGTAGCATTTCTTGGTGTATGTCTGCACTGACTGGCATCCTAGCTGCTGGTGATTCATGCATGAGTGGATGTACGAGAGGGAGAGAGAAAGAGAAGATGGGAGATAAGACAGGCACTTGTAGCATGACCTAACTCTGACATTTTGGATAAGATGATGTTCTAAAAATAAAACAGCATGCATGCTTTGTGACTCGACGTGCTGGTGGTCCAATTCAATAGAGTAGTAAAGTAAAAATGTAAAAATAATAAGTGACTCTACATTCACACAGTTTTTTCATGTTTGTGTGTTTAAAACACATACTTTCAAGTTTTTGCACTCAATATACAAATTAATCGAACACAATGAAATATTCTAGCTGCTTTAAACACAAGTTCACCTAACAGCTTTAGATTTTACAATTAAAATTGCCTTAATAACAGTTTCACTTGCATCACACGAACTGATGACAGAATCGAGTACAGAAATTGCTGAGAAAGCAGCACTGCATGTTTGTCGTACTGATGGTGCATCTTCTTTCTCTTCAGGAAGCACGTGTGCCATTGCATCACTGTCGACACTGGTAATGACAATCACATCTTCGTGTTGCACGTTTTCGTCAGCTGTTGCCGCCTCAAGAATTCTTCAAAGATTTCAGAGCATTCTAAATGGCTTTGAAGTTCTGCCCAATCAGTATCCACTTGCTTCGGCTCTTCAACATCTACATAATTTTTTGAGGCAAACCCACACTACGGGAAGCAGTTTTGTATAACTTCAGGGGATATTGAGTCCCACTCTGCAGTTACTCCTCGCATGGCGTCCATTACATTCCATTTGAAAATTTCTGACACAGCAACGTTTCTCTTAATTTCCCGTTGCAGAAAATGCACGAAACGCTTGCGGTATGCACGCTTTAGACAATGTATTATGCCTTGATCTAGTGGGTGCATGTGGCTTGAGGTATTGGCTGGTAGATGTAACACACTGGCGTTTGTTAATGCCAGACCATCACACTTTTATGTGAAGAACACTGGTCAAGAAATAAAAGAATGTTCCTATTGTGGCAGGCCATTTTTATATCCAAAGCAATAAGCCATTCACAAAACACTTTTTCCTGTGAGCCATGCGTTTTTCTGATGATTTGTAGTCGCATAGGAAATTTTTCATCCCTTTGAAGCATCTAGGGTATTCAAATTTCCCGTCTACCAAAGGGTGAAGTTTCTCACTTCCGTCTGCATTGCAACAGAGCATTACTGTTACCCTATCTCTGTATTTCTTCCAGCTGTAGCATTTCTTGCCTCTGATTGCTAATGTCGGACTAGGTTGAGCATTGTAAAAGTGCAGTTTCATCCACGTTGAACACGTCTTTAGTAGCATATTGCTTAATTACAGGCTCCATATTTTGTCGTCATGTATCGCAAGCCTGAACATCAACTGAGCATGCTTCTCCTCTTATACTTTGCCAGTAAAGGTTATGCTGTTCTTTGAACTTTTGAAGCCACCCATTTGAACATTGAAATTCGAGACCCATTTTAAGTGCTAGTTCATTGGCTTTTTCCTTTACTAAGGGTTCTTCAACAGGAACGTTGTTCATCCGAGCATTGCAGAACCAATCAAAGAGTTCTTTTTCCAAGTAACTGTACTTGGCTCCATGAATTCTCACTCGTTTTGATACTTCAACACCTTTGTTTACTTTCTTTTCAATAGCTTCTTGATTTTCAAATAAGTTGAAAGTGTAGAAACTGGGATGTCATACACTTGTGTGATTTCAGTCTTTGTTCTTTGCTTCTTATCTACCTCCCTTAATATTTCCAATTTTTCACCTGTGGTCTTGGCAATATTATTTTTTTTTCATAGTAAACTGAAGGTGAAATCAAAAAATAAATAACTACACTGTGCCCAAGTGAAAGAATAAATATTGTACTACACGCAAAACAATGCTGTCGGACCACTTTACGTATTACTGTGGGATGTAGTTTTTGTGAAGAATTTTGTTGCTGTCGAGTCCCCAACCTGTGATTTTTTAAATTGAATCGTGGTTTTCCTTTCAGTTCTGAATCACCATTTGCCCTTTTGTTCTTTGCCACTTTACTTCCTCCCCCTTTCCCTTTCTCAAGCCCTTACTATTTTTTCCCCCTCTAGTTTCGCTTCCTCCCCTTACCCCTATCTCATCCAGCTCTTACCATTTTCACTTTCCCCATACTACGGCTTCCTCCCCCTTCTCTTTTCGACTTTGTCAAATGACACAGCACAGCCACCAGTTGGCATGCGCTGTGCAGCTCCTACTCTCCACTCTCTTTATCAACTGTCTCCAGACATGTAGGCACGCGCGCGCACACACACAAACTCAAACTCGAGCGCCACACACAAGCAGACAGGAAGACTCAAATTTGGTGCAACATTGACAGGAACGATAACGAACAAATCCAAGGCTGTACAAATCCACACTGTGCAAGTTTATGCTTATGTTCGCATAATTTACCGACTAGTTTATCAAAATAACTTTGAATTATTAGGACTAGACTTCTGTCTGGGTCAGAAAAAGCTTTGAATTACAAATTAACCATATTTGAATTAACCAGTCTCCAAAGCATGTAAAATCTTATCTGTACATTCGGGACTGAATGATGGCTTCGAATTATATAGCATTTCAAATATACTGAGCTCGAATTAACAAAGTTTTACTGTATTCCGGTTTAATGTACTAGTAGTTTATCTTGTTTCCCACATTGTCCTTTCTTTGTTCGTTGGTGATAAACTCGCATGTTGGCAAGTCTGTGTGTACTTACTGCGGTCGACCGACTGATACGTTTGGTCATGGAAGTCTGGCCTGACTCATTTTACGTCTTGGTTTTCAGTAACATAACCCCAACATGAGGACTTACTGGAGTCATTCTGTGTGTAATTACCAAGGTCTGGTTGCTCTACTATTTTTAACTTTGTAAAAAATTTTTTATCACCTTATAACCTCATCAGACAGCAGCTCAAACAATTTTAATTGTATTTTTATCTGCCATCATTTTAATAGAGTCTTGTTTTTCTTCCCATGTGTAGAATGAAAAAGGACCTTGTAGAGGTTTTGATGAAAGGCAGGACAAAACAACTGCACCAGATATTCCTATGTCATTGGAAATTGTACAAAATGTAGCAGACTTGCAACCTGCCAGGACAAAGGTTTTCACACCAAACCTGTGTATTTTTGACTTTATGTATTGTTTAACTAAAGTCTTCCTTTGAACAGAACCAAAGCTTCATCAATACACAAATTTTCAGAAAGAGTGAGGTTATTTCTAAGCACTGTTTGAAATCAGAAATAATCATTATCACAAAAATGTAGTAAACGTTAGAGCAAAAGATATCTGTTTCTCGACATTACTTATGTGACGTGTCCTTGCATCTGCTGTGTGTTGCTGTGGTCTATTGTTATTGTTTGTTGTCACTTGGCGTGGAGGTTATGTGGCTTAATGTGCTCCGGATAGCTCAGTTTAGTCATTTAAATGGAGACTGAAACTATTATTATGGTATTGCAAATTAGACTCATGTAGTAAGGCAACTGTTTGTTTATTTTTTAATTTTATCTTTTACATTTTTTTTTGCTTGCTTCATGAATATTTTACAGCTGACGGTTTGGTCAACACACAAATAAACGGGAAAATGGTCAGATGTCCGGCGTTACCATGCCCGGACAAACGAAATAAATACGAAGCACTTGTTTGTTGCGACCGAAAGACAAACTGCTCTACAACATCGCGACCACCTCGGGCCAGCGCCCGGCACCAACTGCTCTACCACTCACCTCCGCCTCGGGCCAGCACCCGGCACCAACTGCCCCCGCACGGCAACGGACATGGTAACAAATAGCGCACACGGCGGAGTGATACAACAGTATCCAAAATTTAACAAAACCCGCAAAATTACCCTTACAACATGAAACAAAGCATTCCAAGATCTGAATTTATAGTTTTTACATCGAAATAAAATGATTTATCCACACAAATATAATAATTAGGGACAAAAGGTGCGCAACAGCAGAACTACTTTCGCGGTGCAATACCCTAAGCAACCCCCTGTGATGGCTGACCTACGTGCGTCAATAACCTACGTCATGGAGAGAATTTCATGAAGCAAGTGATCAACCACAACGTCGGTGCCAGAAATCCTACAGCCTGGAGAAGCTTGCAACACCTGAAGTTACTCACTTCACCAGGGAAAATTTAATAATAAGCTAAAATTGCCAAAACTCAAAAATTGGTCAAAATACAAGAAAAAGTTATATCAACAAAAATAATTAAAATTTTACTGTGGTCAATTTGAAACCAAACAAGCCAGGAAAATAAGCAAATGACTCTACTTTAAAATTTCCTTGACTATATTTATATTGAATTTTGAAAAGATGAATTGAAATTAACATGTCCCCAATTACTAAGTTATTGAATTCTGTTGTATCATACCGGACACCTGACAAACTCACCCTGAAAATGCAAATAGCCTGTTAAGAAAGATTTACATATAAATTTAAATAAGAAAATAAAAACACTTAAGAAATATTTAAACAAGATGGGGAAGTGGCTGAACACTTCACACTTGGACATAAACTAAAACCAGTGTAAGGAAAAGAGAATCAACTAACAATCATTAAGTTTCAGTTTTTCGTTTCTGGACACGAAAATGGTTACTGCTAAAGACAGGTCAGGTGGTCTCTCAGACCATTTATTCAGCATAGAATATTTTGCCTGATTTATATTTGATGTAAAATAGGAAAAATACTTATTGGTTTCTGCAGCTGTTTATCCAGCTAGGTCACGAAAAAAAATCTGAAGCTTTATTGTTCACATAAATATTTTTAAATGAAATCCAGGGTTTTTGTTGTCAAATATGTGTGGGTTTGTTATAAATAGATCACTTACTTGAGTTGAATTTACTTCCTCTTCAGATTCATTTGTCCCGACGTATCTGCTGTAATTCGCCATCACATACAAGAATACATCGACTAATGGTAATTTCACTTGCAAGTTATTTTTACCAAATGTAGATTCATTCTAAACATAGAGACGAGTGTCAGAGTTTAAAAAAGTGCAAACGAAAAAGCAAAGTTTCATGAATATACAAATAATAGGGGTGATCAAAGTTTCAAAAAACTCAGGAGCTGAATCGAAGTTTGCAAACTTTGTCTCGAATTTTATGACAGCTGTTGTCTTCGAAGTTTTTTTTAACCATCAGTCGTCCCCCATAACAACACAGAAATTGTATCACAAACACTGGCGTTGTGTTGACAATAGACTCGCACAACTTATGGACTTTCCTTTAGCGGCAAATACCTTTGTTTGCAATTTTTTGCAAGTAAATAAGTGGCACTCAATAAAATTTCAATACAAACAAAAAAAAAAAAAATGTTAATGGCAAGGTACGCTTCTGAGGTTGTTCAGCACTGCCGCTGCCATATTTACTTGTTATCCTTGCGGCCATATTTAATTTTACTTATTATCAATGGTTGGCAACATCCGGCAAGTTATGTGTAAGGCACTTGGCCGAGCTTACCTAAATTTTCCGTATGTACCATCTATTTATTTAATTTGGGGTTAACGTAGTATGAGAGAGGTCCTCCAACTCTCCGGCATCAGTATGAGCCTAATAAGGTCCCGAGACTCGTCACTTAGTGTTTGGTTTGCAACTGGGAGTGAGGCTCTGATCTGTGAGCAACGGCCGCCCGGCCTACCTTACGCCAGTGCGCCGCGATGTCCGGATTGAGTGAAAGCCTAGTTACTAGGGACGCCCATACTGGCGTACAAACGCAGAACTGAATGATCACTAACAATTTGTAAGCCCATAAAAGGGAAACAAGATTGAAAGACTTCATAGATGATATGTTGTAATTTAAGAATGACTTATTTTGTACTCTGTATAATAGTTGCGGTGGGCTGAACCGGTAAATCCAGTGTTAATATCTGTACGATATTTATTCAGGTAGGCGAGAGCATC